>CATKHJ010986448.1:0-30216 GCA_949750685.1 Vernicia montana
TTGCTGATAGAAACAAGATTAAAGGTGAAAGAAGGAATTAGCAGGACATGAGTGAGCTGAATGGAACCAAGAGTAACATTCCCTATACAAGTTACTTGAACTTTCATACCATTTGGTAGCTGTACAAAACAATTATGCACAGGTTTATATGAAGAAAATAAATCCAAAGAACAGGCAATATGATTAGTGGCACCAGTGTCCATGATCCATGGTGATTTGACAAATTTTGTTTGAAGCAAAGAATTAAAAGTATTGAGACACATAGCTGATAAAATAGATGGAACAGTACCTGCCATGTTAACTGTAGAGGTTTGAGGCTCAACAACTGAAGAGGTGGATTTTTCAGTGATACATTGTTCACTTAAAAATGCCATGAGTTTCTGAATTTGGTCCTTAGAAATGCCTAACTGAGAATTGTAATTTGAAGTTTCAGTACCTGCAACTGCATTTGCAACACCCTGATTTATAGATCTATTTGAAGTCTGCAACTGAGAAGTCTGAGTTAACTGAGCAGCACTTTGTGGAATCTGATTAGTTCTTGGTTTATTGAACTTAAATCCAGGAGGAATACCATTCAACCTAAAACACTTCTCTCTTGTATGTCCAGGTTTTCCACAGTAAGTACAAGAGAAGTTATACTTATTTTGCTTAACAGCAAAAGCTGAAGCATCTTGAAAACTCTGTGTTTGCAGGTTCAAAGACCTTTGTGTCTCCTCTCTTAACACCATATTATACACTTGATCTAATGTTGGGAAGGGTTTCATCATTATGATTTGTGATCTAATAGTTTGAAAAGACTCATTTAGCCCATTCAAAAATTTAAACACAAAATCCTTTTGATAAGAATCCACAAACACTTGAAAACAAGCATCATTGCAATTACCACATGTGCAATGTGGTAAAGGTCTAAAACTCCTCAATTCCTCCCAAATACCATTAAGCTCAGTAAAATACTGATCAATAGATCTATTACCTTGTGTGACTGAACACAGAAGATGTTGAAGATGGCAAATCCTAGAGTCATCTGGTTGAGCAAATCGTTGATGTAGCTTATTCCAAATCTGACTTGCTTCTTCCATGTAAAACACAGTTGAAGCTATTGGAGATGAAATGGAACGAAGTAGCCAAGCAACAATCAAATTGTTGCATCTAATCCATGGCAAATACATTGGGTCAGTGGACACAGGCTTTGGAATAGAACTATCTAAGAAACCTTGCTTGTTTCGAATTGAAACAGCAAGTAAGAAGGATCTTCTCCATGAAGCATAATTCATTGAAGTTAGCTCTGGAGAAACTATAACTGAGCTATAATTTTCTGAATGATGAATGAAATATGGTGAAGATGAATCCTCTAATGGATTTTGATTATGTAAAGATCCAGATCTAATGACTGGAGTTGTAAGATTATTTTCTTCATCATCGGCCATTGATGAAAAACAGAATAAAGCTTGATGAAAGAAGAAGAAATATCTGATAAAAAAATCTGTCTAGAGAGAGAGCAACCAAAGCTCTGATACCATAACAGAAATCTAGACAGAGAATTGAAAAATGCAAAAACTGAATCACACGCTTTATTCACTAGCAGATTCTAAACTCATATACAGAGAAAACAAATAACAGAAAAGAAAGTTGACTCAGCATTCTAGAAACTAATAGAAGAACTAATTACTTTTACTGTTTATATTGAAGGAGCAAAAATAGAAATAGGGAGAAGTTGAAACATGCGGCTGGTTGAAGTTTAAAAAAAAAAAAAAAGAGTTTGTATGGAATAAAATACTGAAAATGAAAATTTACATGCAATACGATGTCATTTGGATTAAGGAGGGGGGAACATGACAATGTGGACATAAGTGAAATTTCATGGAATGGAGCACTGTTTCAGTGTGCTTTTATAAATGTTGGCATTCTTGAAAGGTAATTCATCCAATATTTAAAAATCACTCCAATATTTGTCATCGGTTGGCTTATTTAATATTAATTATTAGAATTTTAAACTTAAATTTTATGAATTTATTAAAAAAAAAAAAAAAGGATTTTGGACTATCATATTCAATTCCTGAATACTCAAATCTCCATCAACTGTTGTTATCATGAATTGATTAAATTATTGTTATTAAATATTAAAAAAAAAAAAAAAAAAAAAAACTTTTTGATTTCAAATGCATCTTCACGTACGGGCTAAAAGAGATTCACATATCTGTTAATGAAGTAATTAATGGCTCCAAGTTTATTATAAGATATCACCACCATTTTGCTCTCTTCATTTTCTCTTTCGATTCCAAGCTCTGCTATACTGGAGAAATACCAAGGATGTCCAGGTTAGGAAAAGGTTTTTTTTGTTTTTGCTTCTAATTTTTCTTGCTTTTTGATTTTGATGTGACTCTTTGTATGTGCTCTCTCCCTTATTCTATTTTTGGGGATTTTTGTTGCTCATTGTGAAATTTCAAATTTTGTCTTGTGATTACTGTTTGGTTTTATATTATAGGAAAATTTACTAGTTAATTTTTGTGGTTTTTATATTCTTGAATCGATGATTGGTGATTTATAATCAACTTGGATTTTGTTGGGATTTTCTGATATTTGGGTTATTGTTGTTTTTATTTGGGATTTTTCTTTCCAGGCTTGAAGCAATCACTCCCTGATAGCTTTAAATTTTATACTTTGAATGATTTGTATCTAAAGTTATTTCCTGACTTGGAATCTTATATTTATTTGTTAAAAGTTTATTTTTATCACTTAGAAAATAATTGAGAGGGAAGCCATGTACAGAAAAGCAAGCAACATGAACTATAGTATTGATTTATGTTGGGAAATAAGGATATAAAGCTATAATCACCTCTGGTTGACAGTGACACCCCCTGAATGTTCATACTTTTATTCCCTGCTGGTGTTTGTGGTTTGTAATTATTGGTTTTGATTGATTTGAAAATGTTAAAATCATTAATTGCTTGTTTTGTTATGATATTTATTACTAAATTTTGTATCATAAATAAAAGAGTGTAATTTAAATATAAAAAAATAAACATAAGGAAAATTTTAAATGTAAGTGGTTTATTACTAGGAGAAAGATTTTTTTAGTAGCAATATATAATAGATTTATAATAGTTGATGAAATTTATTATTAAAGTTTATATCATAAAAAATAAAAAAAATAAAAAAAGTCATTATTTTTGTATCATAAATAAAATATAAGTATAACGAAAAACAAAACTATCTATAAAAGCTAATCACCACTTTATTTCATAAATAAAATTATCCAAATAACTTGCTATTTTTAGTCTCAACTCTGGTCCAAAATAATTAACCCAATTTATTTATATAGTACATAATTACATTATATAAATCACTTTCAATGAAGGGTAAAAAATTGATATCGACAGATGAAAAATTACTATATGAAATTAAACAGTTAAATGAAATTGACATTAAAACTTATTATATCACACTATTAATTTAATCTTTAAACTTTAATGAAAATTAATTAAGTTCTAATTTTGTGAATTTGAAAAACTACTAATAATTAAATTAATGATTTAATTAATCAAATTTGTAAAGATGAAGAGTTTAATTAACTTTAATATGAATTTAGAAATTATATTGACAGTATGACATAATAAGTTTAAGTATCAATTTAATTTTTTTATTTTTTAATTAATAATTTTTTTTTTTTACAATTGTGTAACTAAATTTCTAAATTGGGATAGAATTAAAAGAAAAAAAAAAGAGTAAAATTACAAAAAATGATAAAATTTTAGAATAAATTTATCTTTTAAACTTTTGAAAAGATAATTTACTTTTCAAGTGTTTCTATTTTATTCTTTGAAGTTAGAATTTTTAAATATGGCAATAAATAAATAAATCCATAATATAAAACTAAAGTATATTAATATCATAACACGGGTCCAACTAGTTTAATTAAAATCTGCATATAGAATTGGGCTTTCAGGCTTTTATTAACCTGGTCTTTAAAACGACATCGAATAAGTAGGGCTTAAAACACGAACTCGAAAACCCTTCTCCTCTCTCTCTCAGTCAGTCTGCTTCTTGTTTCTCGGTCGCAAGCTCAGTCAATCGAAGCCGTTCAACATGAGCAGGTCAGGCCAGCCACCAGATCTCAAGAAGTAAGTGCTGTTAATGATTTCATTATCTTCAACTAATCACCCATTAATCTTAATTAATTTTGTTCTCTTTTCCGTCCTATGAATTGTTAATTTATAGTTTTTGTATTTGGGATTTGCAGGTATATGGACAAGAAACTTCAAAGTAAGCTCTCTTCACTCTCTTTTAAAGCTTTATAGTAATTATTATTTCCAACAAGTGTTAATGTTCATAGTTCTTTTATTAGGGTTTTAAGTGCAGTTTCTTGTATTTGTATTTTGGTGTTCATAGATTTTATTTCAAGCAATGGGATTTATTTCAGGCTTAGAAATATGTATGTGGCATTAGGGTTTCCTGGAGGTAAAATTCAAAATCAGTTCGAGATGAGAAATTCAAGGTTTGGGGGCTGTTAAATTAGATGTGAAAGGTATGTACAAGTGATTGTTGAGAAAAGATAAAAGATTTTAAACTTCACCCTCTATATTTCCTTTGGTAATTATGTGCCCAACAAGCTTCAAGGGTGCTGAAAATTCATTGGGCAATTATATCTCTTGAATTGAAAGTAGTTAGATATATGTACTTCTAGTTATTGTTCTTGACTCAGACTCCTAAGTAGGAAATACAGACTTTAAAAAAGTTCATTAGATGGATCTTTTGTAGGTCATGATCAATGGTTCTTTTGTCTTAATTTTCAATCAGTAAGAATCTTTATTTTTATTATGAAAATTTTCAATTCTAATTTGTTCATACATCATATTAACTTTCATTCTTTTTTCATCCTGTTGTCTGGGGATGAGAAAGGAGAAGGGGAGATGTTGATTAAAAGGAAGCCTTCAAAATGCGCGGAACTGTGGGTCCACAAGTTTGTGAATGCCAATTGGCATGATGTATTGTACCTTACTGCATTGTGGGATTTTCTAGTTACACCCCTTAGAATTATGTGATTTGTTTGAATGAGGGATTGGTGTGAATCTTTGGGCCTCCTACATTCTTGTGTTTTGGGATTGTTATTTCTGGTGCATGGCTATTTTGATAATTAACATCTTGTCACTGAATTTACTGCTTCTGCAACTTCTTTCATTTATAATTGTTGTGGTTTAAGAAAGTGGCTAGTTTTAAGCCTTGTGTAAGTATCAGTATTACAAGTCAAACAAGCACACTGATACTAGTGTGTCCTATAATCAGTGTTGATGCATATGTCATATGTGTGTTGTATAAATTGGTGTTTGGATTGAGATTGTTGATTTACCTCTCTTCTTCTTCTTACTGATTTATCTGTTTTTATGCAGTCAAGCTGAATGCGAACAGGATGGTGGTTGGAACACTTCGTGGATTTGATCAATTCATGAATTTGGTGGTTGACAACACTGTGGAGATGAATGGTGATGAGAAAAATGAGATAGGCATGGTGGTAAGTCTTTTCTTCTTTCAGTTGTAGTTTGCTATTTATTGAATAGTTAAATTGTCTATGATTCTCATATTCTCGCCTTGTTAATGGTGTCATTTTGTTGCTGCAGGTGATCAGAGGAAATAGTGTTGTCACTGTTGAAGCGCTAGAACCTGTAAACAAAACACAGTGATTATGGTTTTGTATCAACGACTAATGATGTAGCTTTAACTCCTGTATTTTGGCTAATATGGCTACTTGTAGCTGTGGGATGCAAGTCATCATATATTTTCATATGTAAGGAAGTATGGACTTATTATTTTATCAGTAATTCTTGTCTAGATTGCTAGAAATATATGGGCCGTAATACTATCAATTTACTAATTCTTCTCTAGATTTCCTTTTTAGCGGTCTTAGACTGCTCTTGGTTATACTAGAATGAGAATAGTATGCTTCCATAATTAGTTTCTACTAGAAATTTTGAGGTGAAGGGCTTGTTTTAGAAATATAAGCTGTCAGTTGCTGGATATGAAAATGTTGTAATAATGGCTGGATTTATTGAACGGTTTAACTTGATGATGAGGAGTTCAAATCAAGGGTATAATTGAGCCTAGTTCAAGTTCACTTGATTGGATGCTCGATTTGATTTTGATTGAGTTTTTATTTTTGAGCTTGAACTTAGTTCCCGATGGATATACTCGGACCTGAAGAACTCTAATTATCAAAAAATAAAATAAAATTTATCAATATCAATTGAAACTTGAATTAGAAAATTACTATATATAATATAAGATATATTTAAAATTATATAAAATTTTAATAATCAATTAAACTTGTGATCTCGTCTCACGAGTAGTATAATATTTAAACTTTGGAGGTACCTGAACTAGGGTTGAGCACGGGACTCGGAGATACCGAACCGTACCGAAAATTCGAACCGATAATATCTAGAACTGAAAAATATCCGTTGACCGTTTGACTTTCTCCGAACCGAACCGTCTCGATTTGTTTTTTGGTACGGTTCTGGAGATTAGTAGTTATCCATATCAAGAACCGTACCGAACCATCCCGAACCGAAACTAGAACCAATTTAAAGGGTTTATATATATATATATATATACACATTGAATTTCCTTAAATGTGTTGTTAATTCAATATCAAAATGTGTGTTTATATATATATATATACACACACACATTGATATTGAATTAGCAATATATTTAAAGAAATTCAATAATGTATAAGCAAAATTTAATTTTTATTAATTATAAAATTTCATTTTCAAATTAGTAGTTGCAATATATATATATATATATATATATATATATATATATATATACTTTGATATTGAATTAATAACACATTTAATGAAATTGAATAATGTATAAGTAAAATTTTAATTTTAATTATTTAAAAATAAAAAATCTTCGAATCTTCGTTTTGTCCCGAACCGTCCCATTAGACCCGAATCTCCGTCCCGAACCGTACCGAAAAATCGGGACGGTTTGGTACGGAGATTTTTCCTTACGGTTCGATTCCAGAGATTTCATTTTAAAAATCTCCGAAATTCGGTTCGGTTCTAGAGATTTTCAAATCTCCGGATTCCTCCGAACCGTGCTTAGCCCTAACCTGAACTAGTATTTTATGATTCGATATTGATTAACTTGATTCATTCACCTTCATAGTTTAAATGTTTACTCTCAAATAAAGCCCTCTTTTTGAGCTTGAAATATTACAGACGAATTTGGAGTACGGGCATTACAGTTTTCTTGTAGCCGAAACTATTACAGCAGTTGAGTGGTCAAATATGCCGCATATGTGGAGATGATGTGGGGCTAACTGAGGATGGGGAGTTGTTTGTGGCCTGCAAAGAGTGTGCTTTCCCAATTCAGTTAGAAATGGTTTAAGGTCCTTTTAATTAATTTGGGGGTTACTTTTGTTATTTAAATGTGTTTTGCCTTTGTTTTGTTGTTTTAGGCAGTGTCATTTTCTTTCTTTTTATTATTATTATTAATTTTTTAAAATTATTTCCTAGTCATATTCTTAGTTACCACTAAAATTCCTAATCAAGTTTTATAAAAGTCATTACGCGCTTTTAACGTGCGTGTTACTCATTCTCTCTAACATTCGTCAAAAAGTTAAAAAGTCTTTCAATTTGTGTAAAAATAAAAATTAAAGAGTTTAAAGTGGACAAATAAATTTTTACAAACTTAATAGATAAATCAAGAAAAATTCAAGAACTCTAAAATGCATTTTGCCTAAATTTTAGTAAAATTTCAAAATTTGAAAGATTATAGACATTTCTACAAAATTTAGGAAACAACAAGGATATATAATATATTGATAATTTTGATACATCATCATATCATTTTTTTTTCCCTCTCTTCTATTCTTCCAACCAAACAAAGAAAGAGAGAGTTATTTCTTTTTCTCACCAAACAAAACAGGGAATTGAAAATTTCTATCCTCCAACCAAAAATAATGTAAAGTTGGCAATTGAAACTTAACTATCTCCATCCCTTGCTTGCTTATTAAATATCCTTAACATTCTAGTTTATCGGCATTGTAATAAGTTTTGCACAGGCATGATAGAATTATATTGCAAAAAAAAAAAGTTAATTTCAAAACTATAATTTATTAATTTTTATTTTATTATTCATAAACTGTTTTTTTTTTTTTTTTTTTTTTTGAGAGGATTTATTAATACCTAGTATTGAATAAACATTCCACCAATAAGAAAATAATGTGGATGAAAAAAAAATATTATTTTTTTTATAAAAGCGAAATTAATAAAAAAATATAGGCATAATGAATAAAATTTTTTAAAATATCAATCTGAAATTGATTGAATGTACAAATATGGCTACTAGAACAATATTTTCTTTTTTTTTTTAATTAAAAAAAAATACTATTATTAATTTTAAAATAGCAGGCAATGAAATTAAGCCATTCATTGAACAATTAATATATCTTCATTAGTTCTTTTTTTTTGCCAAAGATATCTTCATTAGTTCATTTGATGTTATAATGGCTTTTTCCATTCTAAAAAAATTGACATGATTTATTTCTCTAGACATCAAACATCTAAAATTCTTCATCCACCAAAAATAATAAAAATCAAACATTTATATATATTAAATAATTAAATTTTAGTTCAATAAAAAAAAATCTAATTTCTGAGAAAATCTCTCATTTTATTTATAATGTTCAATCACACCAATTACATTATAATAATCATACACCTAAAATAAAAAGATATATCCATATAAAAATTGAAAAAATAAAACAAAAAAAAATTAATAGCAAACCCCAGCAAGCACAAAAAAACCATTAATTTCCCTCAATATAAAAGGGTATGGAAGAACATACCTCATCTCCCAAAAAAATAAAAATAAAAAGCTCTACAATTCATTGCAACAAATTAATTAATTAATTAAGGGCAAAAAGAGTTGCTATCATAGAAGAACATATAATAGCCACGGAAACCGGCAAGGCGAACCCAGCTCCGGTGTCCATGGCCGGCGTAGGAGCAATGTTCTGTGCCATTACTCCTCCACAAGTAGTATGTAATAGTAATGCCACAACCACCATCACAATGTGAGCAAATGAAGTTCCAAATTGTGCCATTTGCTTATTTACCAAAATTTTTGGTGCAAGAGATTTTAGAATTAGGGAGAGGGAGAGAGGGAGAGAGGGGGAAGATGTGCTTTGTTGAATAATGTGTGTGTATTGGTTGGGAGAGTATGAAGCTGTGAATTTATAGATAGTGACTAGTGAGACCTTTCTATATATTCTTATGAATTTTATGGTAGATTTTGATAGTCTTTTGAAAATCAAATCAATACAAGTTAAATTAGAAACCAATGTAATTATTGGTTCACTTTGTTAGGTTTTTCAATCATTTTAATTTGATTTAATTTTTTATTTTAAAAATCTTTTAAAAAAAAAAAGAAAAAATTGAATTTAAACGGCATATTACCTGTTGGTTATAATTAATAAATATATATTTATACTTTATGATTAATTAAAATCACTTATTATTTGTTGCTTACAATTGACTAATATAACTAATCGTAACCACAAAATTAAACATGTCGGTTCACTTATTGATTTCATTCGATTTAATTCGATTCGATTTAAAAAAACCCTAAATTCATGCAAATGGTAAGAGTTAAGTGAAATGATTTAGTCCTATTATTATAGTTTGCCTTTCCCATTACGGGTTGTGGGAGCCTCATAGGCAAAGAGTCAAAGTTGCGTATTTCTTGACTGGTACGAGTACCACTCAGGTGATGGTACTTTTGTCCATAAAATTCTGACACGTGGATAAGTTTTACTATTGTTTCTACGTGGCAGTAGACAATTGGATGTAGTATCTTTTCCCATTGTGTCCATTTTACTTTTTGTTGTTTTGGTGTTTCCAATTTTCTATGTCGGATGAGAATTCGCTTTCGCCAGCTTATTACAATATGACCACTGAGCTGAACATAAATTTTTAATTTTTATATTTATTTTAACAATTAATTGTCAATATTTGTGTTATTTATATTATATTTTTATTTAAAATGTTTTCAATCCTCATGGTAAAAATAAATTATAATTTAATTAATAATTTCACTTTTTTTTTTTCTCCCGTGTGAAAAGTTATAAATTTAAATTTCTTTCTTAACTTCAAAACAAATAAATAAATAAAATATATCTAATAAATGAATTGAAAAACCACCTGAAACTTACAATTATAATTCATTAAAGTTTATTCAAAAAGATGTACTCAAATATAATCATAATTATAAATTATAATTATTATAAATTATAATTATGTGAATCAGTTGTGATCTGATTGGTCTTTTCATTCCTTTTAAAAATGTGAGAAATTAAATGTCTCAGGTTTAAATCACCAAACTACAAACAGTTATCACCAATTTAGTGAGATATGTTCTCTCATATTGTATAGTCTATTTTGACTCATTAAACTTTCATTGTAATTTGTATCAAAAAAAAAATTATAAACTATGATTATAAATTAACTCATATTTAATAAAAATATAATACGATACACTTCTTGCTTGTATTTTTAATGAGAATCAAACAACTATACTAATTAACGCCATTAAAATACTAATTAGTTTTATTAAAATGTTTAGTGTAATTATTTGGAATTTTGGATGAATTAATAAATTATTAACTATTTCGAGTTTAAATCATTTCTGATTAATAAAATTTCAAATTGAAACCTTTTATCATTAACTATATCTCTACATATATATCTACTAATAACAGTTAAATTAAAAATAACCTTAGAGAATGTGAAAATTTTTAATAACATGATTGGTAAATTAACAAAATTTAAAGTAATTATCACTAATTAAGGTTTGATTGATAGATAATCATTATTATTTCCAAAAATGTAAGGTGGTATGTCAATAAGAGAGGTGGCAGGCTGCTTTAATCATATTTATTAATAATGAGAAGGTAAATTGCTTGCCATTTTAAAATATCAACCATCAGAAAATGGTATAAACTAGAACTAGTCCTTAAGTTACCTGTTTTTTACTATTTTGGAACTTGTCAATTTAGGTAGAACCCAATTTATAACAATATATTTTCCAGAAAAAAAAAATTATAACAATATATTTAATTTTGTAACAAATTGATTTATTATCTATTTAATTTTTATTTTATATTTTATTATGGAAAATAAAAAAAAAAATCATTTGGTTTTTATTATTGTCATTGGTACATTATACATTTCCCATATTAAGGGGAAAATGTAAGATACATTGATAGGAAAAGCATAAAATTTCAATTCTTTTTGTAAAACTATATATATAGAGCCCAATGTAGAAAAAGAAGAAGCCCAATGTTGTAAAAGAAAGGGTACAAAAGTTCCCATTTTTCTTTTGATTTTTGACACTCCAATTTATTTTTGCATCATCATCATCAAGATAATCTAAAATTTTTTAAAATATCAATCTATCCATAATTGAATATCACTAAAAGCACAAAAAATACATAATTAATTATTTCCTTACTAGTATTCAATTTTAAAAGAAAATAGAAGAGTTCAATATTTTTAATTCCTTATAATTTTATGTAATTTCTTAATTAAATAAAATATTGTAATTTAATATATTTCTATTCAATTTTTATTTTTTTTATATTTTTTATATTAACATAATTTAATATATTTTATTTTAATTATTTTTCATAACATATATTTTTTATAAGTATTATCATTTTTGAGATATAATTATTAATTATTATCTATTATGTGAAAAAATAAAAAGTTGAATCTCTTTCAATGTATTTTGAAAATAATGAAATAATTTACAAAATATTATTATTATTTTTTTTATAGTATACATATGATGATGTCATTTCCTACCTCTTATTCGTATGATTTATTAAAATATTTTAGTGAGAAGCATAATTAAAAAAATATTTTTTGTGAGCATATATAATAAAATGGTTTTTTCCTTAAAATAAATGTTAGTAGAATTATAATTTAAGATTTTATTTGGTTAAATAACTTTCTTATTGAAATTTTGAGAAAAATAGAAAAACAAACGAAGAAGAAAGAAATGCTTGCTTAGAACAAAAAACAAAAGTAAAATATTAAAATTAGAAAATTCATTTTATAATATTTAAATATGAAATTTTTTTAATATAACTTTTTTTCTTATATGAAAGTTTTATATGTTTATTAAATATATTTTTATTATCTGATTTTTCTAAAAAATAAAAGAAATTATAAACATCACATTTTATAAAATAAAAATAAAAAAGAAAAATAGAATATAATTCTTACTTTTCTCATAGTCAATTTTAAAGATAAAAAAGAAAATGAGAGTGTTAGAAACTAAAAGGGAATGTCAATATCACCATCATTTATTAAAATGTGCTTTGTTGTTATTTTTCTTTTACATAAATACAATGTATCATATATATATATATATATATATATATATATATATATATATATATATATATATTCAATCATATTTATAACTAACACTTTTAAATTGTTTAAAAACAATTTTTCAAAAAGTATGATTTTAATATAAAAAATACTTATTCACTTTTGATATTTGTTGATTCACTTTTTTTTTTTATTACTATATTCAAATTTTATATTTAATAATTTGTTTTTTATATTTTTCATTCACTTTTAATTATAAATTTTCTAAATTTCTTTTATTTCAATTTAACATTTGCTATCAATATTCACAGCTTTTAAATATCATTTCCTCTTCTAACCTTTAACTTTTATTTTCTTTTGTTTTTTTAGTAGAAGAAGGAGAATCGAATATGAGTCTATTACTCATATTGGATATGCACTTACTATTAGACGATATCTTGGTGTTAAATTATAGAAAATATTTATATTTAAACTGATGTTGCGTTTGGATGCATGGATTTGAATTTCAAATTTAGATTTCAAATTTCATATTTTAAATCTATGATTTGAAATTTATAAAATTATAAATCTTTTATTTAAGGAGTGTAAAGAATTTGAAATTTATTATTTGGATAACTATTTAAATATAAATTTGAATTTAAAATTAAATTTAAAAAATATAATAATTCAAAACTATATAACAATATAATTATTATATATGTAAATTTTCTTCAATACCAGTAATAATTAACAGGGATCCATTTTACCAGTAATAAATATTAAATAGAGAATGAGACATTACATTTGAAATAACTAGGTTAAACAAAGAATTTGAAATATTAGTTTTTAAGACCCAAACAAAAGATTTGGTCCAAATCCAAATCCAATGTTGAAATTCATACGATTCAAAGATAGCATAAAAGATAAGTCATTTAAGGGATTTGATATATATCAAGATTAAAAAGAATAGCATAATAACTTGATACAAATCAATTTAGATTTTCCTAATTAAGCTCAATAGAAGAATATCTTAGTTGTCCAAGTCTAATTTCAAATGCTGAAAGTTAGCAACTTTTTTGAATGATTCATAATTAGCTATTCCCAAAAAATTAACAATCGTTGTGTAACTAACTCAACTGTTTTTTTCTTATAACAATCCAAAAATAGTCACAAATACTTCCTATAAAATCCCATTCACCACCATCATATCCTTCAGACCTGAAAAAAAAAAAAAGGAAAAAAAATCCAAAAACAACAAAAAAATAATAAAAAAAAAATAAACCCTTTCTTCATCACCAAGGCAGGTCTATCTAGGCAGCTATTTTCATCATGGACATGAAGAAGATCTCCTTTACCATCCTTGTCATCGCCGCCTCCGTGAGCACAGTCTTGGCCGATGGTGCTGAGGGTCCTGTTGCTGCCGGCGGATCAGGTCCTGCTGCTGCCGGCCCAGGGCCCGGCGGGGCTGCTGCCAGTGGAGCTGCCATGACCTCTCCTGTTATTGGGTCATTGCTTGGGGCTTCCCTTATTTCCTTCTTTGCTTATCATCTACAGTAAGCTTATTTAAATGGAAGGAAGGAGGGGAGAATCTCTATATCTTATATATATACATAAAATGATAAAATAGAAAATTTTTTCTTGAAGGGATTGAAATCAGAAGAGGCAGATGATGATTATTATTCTGTTTGATTTCTTAGATTTTCAATTTTTTTTTTCCACCTTAATTTGTTTCATTATGTTCTGTTCTGGTAGATTGGTTACACATTGCAATAAAGATATACATTAAAGAAAATCTTTTTTTTTTTTTTTGTTTTTTTTTTTTTGTTTCTTATGCATTATTTTTCTTGATCATCTTTGTAACAAAATAAAGTACTTGATTGAGATTTTACCATTATCCATTGAAGGTACCTTTGTGTCTGGTTCAGAAATGGTATCCTATGTTATAGTGGAAGGATCTGTTGACCTAATGTAGGTAGGGTATCATATCCTAATGTATGGTGAAAGAATCTCACATCACATGCTATAGCATATGTCTCCTAACAACTTGTAAATGAATAATAAGAATTGTGACAGTGTAACTTATCAAAACAAACTAAAATCATTGTCCCATTATGCTTTTCTTATCAGACTACAAGTCCATTTGTAAGTCCCACAATTACTACAGAATGTATATGCTGAAAAGGGTCTTCAGTTCTGAATTTGATGCATAGTTAAACTCAAAAGGGTGAACATATTGCAATTTTTTCTGTAACAGACACTAAACATCATACTAGCACACCCTGATTAAAACCTCCGCATAAAGTTAAACAAATCTAATCGTCAAAGTGTCTATCTCATAATGCAAACGTGAGTATAGAAAATTCCCAATGTACCAAACATAAAATAAAATTTAACATATCTTATCTAATCCAATTGATGACAAATCTTACAGATTCAAAATGAAAATGATAAAAATGAACATGGGGAGTTTATTTCGCATAAAGCTAGGAGTGAAACAATCTGTAAAAAAAATATATGTTTATAAGTTATACCCTTCAATCAAACAACACTCTGAAGGAATAAACACAATTTATGTCGTCGAAACAATATACTAGATATATATTCTCACTGTAAAAATAAATTAGTAGCAATCACCTCAAATTTAGGTTCCTCCGTTAAATTTATGTTGTGACATGAGACTTTTTGTCAACCAAATTGCGGTTTCTCTAGATGAGACCATTTCTTCCCCGAATGGCTTTAACACACCGGAAAGCTCATCAATTTTATCCTGTTTAAGTAGCCGTGCGCATAGCTCGAGCAAAGATTCTAAAGCATCAGCTCTTTGGTGACCAGGATTCTCCCACACACCCTTGGTTTCATCACGAGTCAATGCAGCAAGTGTATTAAGCAACGAAATGTGACTTGGTGTTGGTGCCTGATTCATCCCATAAGCAACATCGTTCTCCGTTTGAATGGAACAATTATTCTCATCAGGTTTTGCTCCAATTTCATCTTTACAAGGAAGTATATCATTACTTTCAGATGATAAGTAGTCCATATGAGTGCCTTCTGTATACACATCAGGGCTTTCTGGTTTCTGTAAACAAGATTCTGATTCTGCATAAGGTTTATTGATCGACAATGGCAAGCTTTTATCATCATGGGAGGCATCTTTATCAGTACAACTTAGATTAGGCACTGCCAATGTCCTGCTATCCCCTTCTCTTGCACCCCCTCCCTCAGTTTGAGCTTCTTCAATAATCTTCTGGTCGCCAAAGGTTGGTTGATCCTTTGTGGTAACAAGTTTCACCTCAACCTCTTGCAATTGTTGAAAATGCTCAGATTTGGGTTCTTCTTCATGCTGAGAATTCGGTGTGCTCTTTGAGATAAACTCAACTTCAGTGCCATCCTTTTGAGGAAGAATATTAGAATCAGCTTGCTTGTCTCCATTGCAAACACTAGTTTCAGAATCAGTAGAACTGTCTTTTGGACCAGTCAGAGAATCTGATACCTCAACAGTATAGCTAGTAGGATCAACTTGCTTGGTTTCAAGGTTGTCTTCTGCACTAGATGTTGATGTTGGGATGTCTATTTGAGGTTGATTGTTTTGTTGTGCAACATCATTTCTCTCAAATGGATGATCGTTTTGCTGGTTCAATGGCCTAACTTCCCTCTCCCTGCTGTCTTTGCCACCACTAGATTTGCCAGACAATGATTTTCTTCTTGTTTTCTCCTTTGAATTGTTGATAGGGTATATTGGAAGAAACACAGAAGATGCATTGCGGCAACGAAGTAGATATGGCTGCAAATGGGGATGCCTTAACAGTTCTGCAGCCTAAACATCAAGGCATGCAGATATCAGAATGGATTATAGAGTGTTGAAATTTATAGATACAAACCGTAGGTTAGTCAAACTCACTGTCGGTCTGTGTTCCGGATTCTTCCTTAGCATGCTCTTAATAATTTGTTTCCTGCAAAAGGGAACTCATCGCACATATATTTAGGCCATTAGAGTGAATCAGACATCATATATTCAAGACAAAGAAAAATGCTGCAGAACTTTTTTGTTAATTAGGCTACAACTGGATTTGGACTTGCAACCTCTCAGCCCCAGTATCACTGAGCCAAAATTCATTGGTAATACCGCACAACTTTTATGGGTGGATTAAGTGAGTATACAAATGACTAAGTGTCGAGAAATCACTAGCATATGTTATTTGGGAAGAAAGCACTTACAGTGACGAGGAATACACAATTGGGAGAGGAGAAATGGAGGATCTGTTTATTTTGTTGATTAGACTAGCCATATCCTGTCCAATTATTTTGTTTAATTATGGTGCTTCAAATTCAAACCGAAGTAAATTACACATTCTTTACCAGAAGCAAAACAATATTCATGCTATTATTATACATTACAAGTCAGGCTTATACTTACAGGAGCTCTAAATGCTGGTTGATGTGCGGCAATTTCAAACATACAGCAGCCTGAAAGAGCAAGGATGTTATTCACAATGAAGAAGAAAATTTGATAAACTTGCAACCATAGTTCCAGATATCTTACCGAGCGACCATATGTCAGATTTGTAGCCATAAGGTATATCTGCTAGGAGCTCAGGACACATGTAATTAGGAGTGCCAACAACCTAGGTGACAGGAAAGGCATAATGGAAAGATGTGAACAACTAAATAGCTTATTGGGGGATAAGTAGTTCAAACATCAGCTCTTAAAGCCTCGAATCAAACATAGAATCACAAAACAGTTGTTATTGCAGGAATGAAATATATTAGAAATTTGAGCAGAAAATTTGGAACGTTGAGGCAGCTTAAAGCTGGGATATAACTTAAAGTTGACATATTAGAACAAAATAAAGGTGTAGAGTACAGAAAACAATTCAAGTCCATACCGATGAAGCAAGGTCTTCTGTGTTGAGCAGCTTTGCAAGTCCAAAGTCACCTGTTCAGTCCATACAAGATATACATTTCTTAGAAAACATCAAGACAAGGAAGCCAAACCTGATGAAAATCCTTCCAGTTAGTAGTTCTTTTGCCTTCATACCGAGGCGGACATCATTGTCCTTAGTAAGGAATATGTTGGAGCACTGGAATTGAAAATGAATGAATAAGAAAAAAACTTATTCAAAAACTTTCCTCCATTAAATAAATTGAAGTTTAATCATATACCTTAAGATCTCTGTGAAGAACACGGTTAGAGTGCAGGTAGTCCACAGCTAGCAATAACTGAGTCAACCATTTGCAGAGCTTCTGAGGAGCAAAACAAGGTAACCATGTTGATAAAATGAAGGAACATGTAAAGAACTTCAATTATGTGAAATCTTACAAGTTACCTCCTCTGGAAAAAAAATGCCTCTGGCCTTCTTTATAATCCCAGCCCTGGTTGGAGGAGAGGAAAGAAGGAGAAAAAAAATATTCATTCAATCTTTCATGAAAAGTGTTGTGAGATGATATTTTAATTTTTTTACCTCATGTTGTATGATACTTTTGATTAAAAAATATATTTTTAAATGTTCATTTCCTAGATGGAAATTCATTTGCTTTAAATGTCTAATGAGACAAACATATAAAGCTTCTCAATTGCTTTTTTACTATAGTAAGGCAATAACTGTCAAGAAGGTTCCCCATCCAGAAAAGAAAAAATTTGCATTCCAAAGAAAATTTGAATTCCTACATCAAATTTATAAGCATATAGTCTTCTCTGGGCTAGTAACTGATTTAAATAGTATCTGGTTCTTTTCTAAAGCATGTAACATACCGACCCTAAATTCCCCAAACCTCCTCCAAGAGTGTTAAATTTCTCTTTACAACATTCAAAAATACATATTGTTTCTTAAGTTGGTCTTGTCAACAACATTAATAACATGGTTGGCCCCTCCTAGACATCAATTTGAGATTTTCCCTCACCAAAATACATCTAAGAAAATAATATATGTTTCATAGTAACTTACATATCTCCACCTTCACAGTAGCCTGTTACTATGCATACACTACTTCCCTGCATGGGAAAGAGATGCATAAAAATTTATTTTTTAGGTGCAGCAAAAGCATTTGTTTAGAGTCAATGAGTCTCAAAGGCATTAGTTATTCCTAACAAGAAATTTTGCATTTACCTTGTCCACCCAAGAATCTTTATACTCCACGATATATGGGTTATTCAGTTTAGCAATCAAGTTCATCTGCAGCACAATATATGGGCTTTCTTTAAAGCAAGTTATGATCATTTTTGAGCCAAATACACAAATACATTCTTTAACAGAAACATAAAAAGAAATAGTTGGCTTCCATGAGGAAGGAACACCATCTTTAGTTCCTTTTCCCCTCGAAATGGACATATATTTAAAAGTTAAATTCTAGGATACTTGATGGCAAAACTATAAACCAAAACAAGATGTTCATATTCTAGTTATTGACTCAAGGCCTAAAAGTAAAAGTTGTGTATATAATCCTTTTCCCATCAAAATGGACGTATCTAAAAGTTAACTTCTTGGACACTTGATGGCAAAGGTAGAAACCAAAACAAGATGTTCATATTCTAGTAATCGATTCAAGCCATAAAAGTAAAAGTTGTGTATATAATCATTAACATTGAACTAAACTATTCAGCATTTTTAGAGGAAGAAGTTTCAAAAGTATACATGATTAAAATTTCTACAACAGTAACTAGACCAGAGGCAAAGCAGTGATGTATTAAATCTATCAACGGTAAAATAGCATATCGAATATTTTTTGTATTCTTGGTAATTAAGCATGAACTCTCATGGTTCAGAAACTTAGATTAAATCATTTGAGATAGGTAAGATTATAAGAAGAGGAGAGGACTTGTACACATGATAAACACTATAGTTGGTTTGCTAGCAGAATGCAGATTAAAAAAAAAAATCAAATTAAATGATAATAAATCCTAAAAGCAATCACATGGAAGTATCTAAATTCCTTCTTTTATCCAAAATAAATAAATAAATCAACAACTAATTCCTTAATCAAAGAATAATTATTAAAAAAAAGTTCTTAATGAAATTGAGGTAACCTCCTGGTGAGCTGTACGCTTGAATTTCTCAGTCTGCTTGGCCAGCCGAATCTTCTTCAACACATACCTAACAAAATGTAGGAAAAAAAAAAAAACCAAAAATCAATCACCTAACGGACAAATAATCGTGCCGACACGGCCACTACCTACCACTGTGAAATCCCCAAAATCACAATTTTGATTCAATAACTGTGTGTTTTATGGAATTGAAATCAATTAATATAATCAACCACCAAAATCTTTACAATTTCCCTTGTTGAAAAATTATATTTCATATCTACAGTCCACTCCAATAACAAATACCAAAACTAATTCATTTCCTTCAATCTGTCAATACCCAGAAATTAAAATTGAAAATTTCTGAAGATTGATACAGAAATTGAATGGAAATATTCAAGAAAAGATCCAAAGAAATAAAGAATTGAATAGAAATATTAGTTTCTTACTTCTTATTCTCAGCTTTATGAAGAACAAGAAAAGCAGAACCAAAAGCTCCTCTCCCAATCTGTTCTATAACTTGATAATCTTCCATCTTGGACTTAACTTCACCATTATCTGACTCCATTAATGATCTTCAAAACCCAGAATTCCAAGAAATATTAGAAAGTCACAAACTTTTCACATCAAACAGAACAATAATCAAAATTCACAAATCTTAGCTAATATAGAACACAAAGAAAAGTTTTGGGTTTTGGGTTTTTGTAGCTAATAAGTTGTGTATTAAGAGTTTTTACCTCAAGAAAAGCAGAGAAAAAGGCTAAAATTAACAGATAGTATAGCAGAGCAATAATTAATTAGTGGGTAAGTGAGAGAAACTGAAATAGATGAGAAGAGACTATTGAAGTAACTATAGAATTATGAGAAGGTGCCTTATAGGGTGAGAGGCAGAAAGTTGAGTAAAGTTACATTCCATAATTATGAGCATCACAACTAGAGAGAGAAAGAGAGAGAGAGGTGAGAGGACAAAGTCAAGTAAAGTGACACTGCACTAATATGATAGATAGGATTAGGAAGTAATTAAAACTCAAAAAGACTTGATGACTTACCAAAAGCAGAGAGAGAGAGAGAGAGATGGAAAATTGGGACTAGACAGACTGAATTTGTAATGTCAAGTTCATATATTTATATAAAACTCATTAATGGGTAGTTGAAAATTCACCCAAAAAAATAGAAAATGAGATAGAGAGAGAGAAGGTTACAATTCACAAGTGACAGACATGGAAGACTAAAGAAAAAGGCAAAGGCTTTGCTTGCAATTACAGATTTCATAAGGGGGGAGATCACACTCATATAGCCAGGGAATGTTTTCTAGCAATGTTAATGTAAAGTAGTTCTTATGTCACCATCAATTCAACTTAATAAATAATTTAATTAATATAATAAATTAAATTATCTTATTAGAATTTGGGATTTGTAGATTTATTATTATTATTATTGTTGGTATTATTAGCAGCTTAACCACCTTTTTACAATGTTTGTGCTGTTATCAAGTTGGTTTTTGGCTTTAAGGACATCATGAATGTTTGTTTTTTTTTTTTTAAATTTGTTTAACACCTAAAAGTACTTTTTATTATCTCATATTTGTGCATCTTTGAATATAATCATAATTATGGATTTTAATTGCTTTTTATTGGGGCCAGAATGAAAAATCAATAATTAGTAATTAGTGTTATTATTACACTCTTTTGATATCAAGTTTGTATATCAAATCCAAGTCTGTGGCCAGATCCTCTTTGATGCTTTGGCTGAGATGGTGGACCAAAACTAGTACTATTTTGGGTTAGGTTGTACAATACAATACTTGTTCTCTTGCTTAGTTTAAGAAATAATGGGCTCCTCCATTATTATTTTCCTTTTTAACAAGCAATAGATATCAAATGGGGTTAGCAATTAAGCATTAGAAAAGAGAAGAATAAATTGCATTACTCCAATAATACTACTCAACTGTAATCGCAATACAAGTTAATGAGAATCTCTTTAAATGTGTATAGTTGTTGAAAAATGTAAAACTTTATAAATTTCAATTGAGATTTTTGTAATTAATCTTATTTTAATTAAGAAAAACAATGTGCCCAAAATTTAATTTAATTAAAAGAGATTGCAATTGTGCACATCTTTGCTTTGGGTTTAAACCATAGAGGCATAGAGGTATAATGTCATTATAGTGTGTATGGTGATTTATTAGTTGCTAGGTGTGAAAAGTGTCAATTTCTCCTCGTGCAAAGAATCAGGAAATGAGCCCAACTGAATCAAACAAGATCTAAACAAAGCATAAATACATATTTGAGGTTGGACTTTGGACCCTACAACTCGACCTGCACCAAATGCCAAATGGTACCAATATGTTTTTGCTTAACCCCGCAATCCCCACATTTTAAAGTAAAAATTTTTACCTGGCCCATTTTTTTACTTTTCAAAGGTAGGAACTTTCCCCAGCATATACCCACGTCATGGTTAAACCTTTGTCTCATTACCCATATACAGTAAAAAAATCCATACACAGCTGGAAAACAGCTACTAGAAATTACCCACTTGGATTTTAGCTTGAAAAATTTTAGCTTGAAAAAGAGAGAAATTTACTTCATGCACCATCCTTTACCCTTTTTGAGTGGGTGACCTAAACCGTGTGAATTATTGACCTAACAATTGAGGCCGAGGAATAAACCTGACCTTAGCTTAGAGGAAGAAAAGACATGAAGAGACTATGCAAACTTGAGTAGAAAAAATGGAGAGAACAATACAGCCTCAAACTGGATCTTGTTTTCAATTAATACGAGAAAGGAAATTGCAATCCTAAAAATATTTATCGGGTGACCTCAATTCCACACAATTTGCAGTTGTATTTAAATAACTGGAATAAAGATATTTGCATCTACTGCATACAGAAAAGTTTATACAAAAAATTTACTTTCGCTTCAACTTTTTGGAGGCCTTACGACTTTCAATTTTATTCTGTGCAGCTTCAAATTCTTCTTCTGTAGGTTCAGGAGCTGCATTACCACCACCATATTTGGACACCAGAGATGAGAACATGGAATCAAACCTGTCTTTCCTCTCACTTCCGCGCTGAGATATAACAGCAAGTAGATCTGCTTCTGATTGTTTATTTGATCTGCCAAAGATACAAATGAAGGTTATCCATTACAAAACTATAGGGAAAAGGCATATTTTAAGGATATGAACAAAGAACTCTCTTGTTGAATACTCACTTTCCCTTCATTTTTAGAGGACTGGTGGGTGGTTTTGTTTCAGATATTTTCTTTGCCCATTTCTGGTAAGCTTTGGTTGCCTTCAGTTCCCCTATATGAGAGAGAACATAGGAAATTAGCATCATCAAAACTACTGTAATATGTCACAAAATGCATTGATATCTAAAGGTGACGGACAATCGTAGACAAACAAATCTATTCAACCTAACTTAAGTGAGATGGTATCTCACAATGAAATGAAACCAATAAGCAAGATGGGGTCTCAGTCGTCTATTCTAAACCTGTAAACCAGATAGATAATAATTAAGATTTTAACCTCTTAAATGCCTATATAGCCTGTTAAAACACCTAGATAAGCATTCATTGGCAAAATATATACTCGAAAGCTAGACTAAACTCACCTGCAGATATTGCCTCATCCAAAATATCCATGAACCGATGTGAATCAAGCTTAGGATCAGAACAGAGCATTGAACAGAAGAGCCTGACAACAGAAATTTTCAGAATAAAACTGGAAAGCCTCAAGAAAAGAAGGTAGGCTCCCTAACATCATACCTATTCATATGACCCTTGCACTTCTTATAGAGGTCAATCAAATCCTTTTTCTCTGAATCAGATCCCCTATAATTTGCTTCAAACTCTTCAATATCGGCTTCTGTTACCTGAATTGGATGTACGAGTGTCAGCTCAAGGAAATGGAGAGCCTAAGTAATACATGGGGATCAGGAAAAATGCATGATCAGATAATACAACCTTTTTGTACATGGTTCTGAAAAAATCCTTCAAATTCTCAACAACATCCCCTGCAAGATCCTGTTCAACAAGAAGAGCAGAAATTTGAAACACATTTCTTACATCAGTAATGAAATGTAGCACATCTAAGGTAATAAGACAATGCAATATTGGCGTAGTATTGCTGGTTATGACAGCATAGTTTTCTTTCAAAAGCTTGGGAGCGTGGAATAAATTTCATCTCTATAGAGCCTCTTGTGATCCTGTACTTGAATTCAAATGAGGGGAAAAAGGGGGTGTATGATACCACTTACAGCATCATCAACACAACCAGTCTGATCATAGATGGACCGTTTTTCCTCATCTCCAAGGATTGATATCACCTTTTGCAGTTGCTGAAATTTTTCTTTAGCTTCCTATTGGAAGACCAAACAACAGGTCATAAGCAATCAACATAAAATTAATAAACATACAACTGCCAATCTGTCCTTAGGGTAATTGACCTCATCACCAGGATTTTTATCTGGGTGTAGCCGCAAGGCCAACTTATAGTATGCTTTCTTTATTTCCTGTTGAGATGCTGTCCGCTCAACACCAAGAACCTGCAAGAAGTGGGTTGTTATTTGCTGAATCTTATTCCAGCATAAATTACAATGTCAAATCACACTTATGTGTCATATATAAACCAAGACAAAAGGGAGTAATTTAGCAGAAAAAGATAAAAGAAAAAAGGAGAGTGCAGAACACTTTAAACTAAGCCAACAAAGGAACTGAAGGGGAAAGCAAACACAATTATGCAGAATGCAGAATTTTGAAACAGTTGCCACCTAGTCATCCTCAAGATTTATGATACTTGAGCATTGCCACATGCAAAATGAAACACCATCTACTCCCACACAATTTGTTATCCTACCCAAAAGATTAAAAACCTCAAAGTGAATTATTCAAGCCACTGTAGTATTGAGGAATAAAACTCCACTTCTTTTTAATCAAAATATCTAAAACTTCATTTTATTCCTAATCATATAAATTATTCAATACCCTATTATCCAGTTAAGAAGGAAACTTTGGGGATAATTGTATCATTCAGTAATTTTGCAAGAAATGCACATCTCAGGTCTCAAACCTGTAACCTATCAGCCACAAGCAAGAAAAATTTACTTTTTCACCAAATAATGACTCTCAAAATGCTAGACACATGTGAACACACATAGCACATGCTTCAGTAACCAGTATGTAAGAAAAAAGGTAGCCATATTGTGTATATAAACAGAAATTCAAACCAACAACAACAGCACCAGGAACAGTATTTACCCTATCTTGGCTAAAAAAAAACAGTATTTACCCTAAAAAATATAATGTATTATTCAGCTAAATAGGAAGACCATAAAAGTTTATGAGAACTATCACAATAACGAATTAATTTTTTTATAATTCAAGTGCAATTGATCAAAAACGTCAAGCATCAAACAGTAAAACACAAGTACATAAAATTATTGTAGCCTGGTACAAAACTCATCCCCACATAAAACAAGATGTACAACACCAACAAGGAGTACATACAAATTCTCTAGAAATAAACTACCTTTTTTGAAATTCCATTAGATAAGAAAATAAAGAAGAAATCAATGTCAAGGGAAGCGAATAAACTAAACCCACCAGATGCTATAGCTTCTTTTTTGCCCCTAAGTGGTGGTCGTAAGATAGTAAAGTCACCCAGGACTTCTATAGGTGCATCATCTTAGGTGTCCTTTCTAGGACCACTAATCGTTCCTTCATTTTCTATTGAAATGAACAGAACTATGGCATGTAACTATTAGGACCATGAAATTCAAGTGAATTAAATCCCAAAGTTGTGGAGAGAAGATGACAAATGGAACCATTGACAGGCATTCAATAGGAAAATAAATGGCCTCCCTGGAATTATATACATATCAAAAACCATGGAAGGCAAAGTGACAATTAAAAGTTTAAAACCAGGGTTAACCTGTTCTTGTTGACCTTGGACTCTAGAGAATAACAAAAACAAAGTATGATTGAAAGGTTACACACTGTTGTCTGACACAAATAAATTAAAGCTGAGCCTGGATAAAACAAAATGCAACAAATCTTCCCCATCAATTTAAAACAACTTCAATTATAAATGTTACCGTGTTTTCCCATGCATCAGTAAATTCAAGGAGGAGTAAACATTCCGATAAAAAGTTAAAATCTAAACCCGCCATCATCTTGATTTTCAAAAGGTCATTTTACTTCTCTCACCCAATTTCTAAATCCTTGCAGAGTTCAAGAATTCAACTTGCCATCCAAATTGAAGTGTTATGCAAGCAAAAAAATACAGAACATACTAGAAGAAGCAGAAAATCAATTCATGGCTAAATTTTTAACAACAACCAGATCCAACTCTTGATGTTATGAAATTAGCCCAAAAAAGTCAAGTTGAAGTGGGATGACTCAAAAACTTCACGAATTAAGATTTCAGTCATTCACTGAGAGAGAAGGTCACGTTACATATACTTCAACCTAACTCCATATAAGCTTTTTCTTGGTCTGTTGGGGAGGCCCATTCCCCTTCCCTAACCCCACCCCAATGAGCTGAAGGTTTTTAATTGTCTTAGACATGACAAAACCAAATTCTTTCAACACTTAACTGCAACTCATAAGTGCCACTATAATCAGAAAGCATTCCATCTAACTGAAGAAGCTTAAGTAGAATCCTAAAACACTGGAACCAAATAAAATTTCCTAAACAAGTTCAACCCACTTACTAGCCTCAATATAACCAGAAAACTAATAACGACAACAACAACAGCTGACCCACCATATGGAAACATTGTCGATCTTCTCTTCTAATAGTTTTTAATACCAAGAACATGTTTATTGCTTACAAAACAACAAGAAAATTTATAAAAGTTTGTTTACAAGGCAAAACTTGCAGGTTTCCAGTATCACAATGTGTTCCATAGGGCAATAGTAGCAAGTAGCAACATTTATTGGCACTTGATAACAACTTAGCTCTTCTAAAAACTGATAAACCTGTTACCTATTATCAACATTAACTGCAACATTGCTACTCATGCCTAAACATAATCCAAACATGCAAACCTAATGGTTTAATCCTACAGTCATTGCTTATCCAATAAAACAACTTTACGCACCAGATATTAAATTCCTATTAAAAGCAACATAGTCTTCTAGCTTCAGACTCAAAAATAAATTATTTTTTTTTTAAATCCCAACACCAATTTAAGCATTAAATTAACATTAAAAAAAAAACCACAACTAAATCAAATCCACAAACCCTACATCTCAATAGAAGCAACAAATACTCTACATAATTTGACCCAAAACGAAATCAACAAAATAAACGAACATAATTACCTAAATACAATTTACAACATTGAACCCGGGAAAAAAAAATGATTTTCACAGCCAACTCAAATCCATAATTACAACCCAACATCCAATCTTGGGGTAAAATAATTTTTTTTTAAAAAATTAACTTTTCATTACCTCATAGAGACTCTTTTCGTTTGAGGAAGATCCATTCACATTCTCCTTCTGTTCCCTTTCATCTTCTTCTTCTTCTTCTTCTTCTAATGCTACTTCTTCATTACGAGAAACCCTAGATTTTTCCCTCCCTTTCTTTCCCATTTTTGGTCCACTAAAGAGTATAGAAGAAACTGCAGAGAAAAAGCCCGCTTTGGGTTATTGATTTATGGTGGATCCCTTTAATATCGATTTTTGTGCGTCTCTCTCCGATTTTGTTCCCGCGTTTTTGCCCATTTTCCCGCCGTGTTGATCTGATGTGGGATCGTCTATGGTTACTTGATAGATAAAGTTGGATCTCAACCGTTTGTTTCCAATGGGACCCCACCCACACTGAGGATATCAAAAGAGGAGAAAGAATTAAAAATAATGGTCTATATGGGCCGGATTGGGCCTTTTGTAGGGCCGAACTACAAGACTGCAGCCCATTCCTAACGAGTTTAAGTCCATAACTGTCTATTATCTTGGGAAAAGTAAAAAAATCAGAAAGCATATAACTGTGCCTTACCCAATAAATTTAAAATTGGGTTTAAATTAAGCAGTTCATTGTTAAAAAAATATATATTAAATTTTATTTTATTTCTAATATTTAAATATTTGTTAAATATATAATTTAATTAATTATCTTTATAATTTATGAAAATAAAAATATTTAAAAAAATAAATGACCTTCTTTTGTGATTATTAACGATTATAATTGTGTTTTATCAATTGTGTTTAGCATATGCTTTCTTTCTTTATATATATATATATATATATATTCTCATTAACCATTTTTATCTATTGTATCTCTCTCTATTAAAGTTAAGCATCAAACTCTCTCTATATTCAATATTATATTTATCTTTGTTTATAAATTTTTGAAATTTTTATATAATTTTAAGTATTTAATAAAGTGATTAAAATAAATATAAGGTAATTAATAGGTGGGTATTAAATATGAAAGTTTAAGAGTATCTTTTTAAAAAATATATATATATATTTATTTCATCATATAATAACTTTATTTCAGCAAATTTAATAAAAAATAACAGTATAAAAAATAAATAAATAAGTAAGTAAGATAAAATAATACTTTTAATACGTTTTAATTATTTTCATTGTTATATTCTCTCATAACTTTTTTTTTATTTATTACCGAAAAAACTAATTACCAACGGAAAATCCATCCGTAATAAAGGTTTTTTCGTCGGTAACTAATTTTCTCGACGGATTACCGACAGAAATAATTTGTCGTAAAAAACATGGTCGATAATTAATTACCGACGGAAAAATTAATTTGTCACTAATATACAGACTTATATATCGTCGATAATAATGTCGGTAAAATTTACCGATGATATTTTTCGTCGGTAATTAATTAAAAAATATACGAAATAAATAAACTTCCGTCGATAATCTGTTGAAAGTTTTTATTTTACCGACGGAAATTATTTAACAATAAATTAAAAATAATTTAATTGAATATGAATATAAAATAATTCCATCGATAAATATTGAATATGGATTTTTTAAAAATTTATAATTTAATTGAATTGAATTATAACTATATTAAAATTCTCAAAGTCATAACTATAAAAGTACAAATATTAATTTATGATAATGTAAATAATAAATATACAAAAAATAATAGTATGCTAATATTAAATAAATAATAAAAAATGTACAAGTAAATTTTTTTCGGTAAAAATTAAATATAACTAAGGTCTGTAGTGTGATCATCCAATAAATAATCATCATTATCACCACCGTCTCCTAAAACAGGCGGACGAGGAGGCTGATGTTGATCTGAAGAATGTAGAGAAGCAGGCGGAGCAACAGGAGGAGTAGGTGGAGCAACAGGGGGAGCAGCAGGTGGAGCAACAAGGGGAGTAACAGGCAGAGATACTAAATGAGGTGGTAAAGGTATCCCAGTGGCTGCTGATATATTCCGTAGCCACTCCTCCATGGGCCTCAACTTCTTATCTACTCGCCAGTCCACCTCCCACTGCATGTCCTCGGATAAAGGGGGCGGTGGGGCAAAAGTACTGGCACCTAGATGTCCATAAAAATACGGTGCATGAGAACCAATCCCGTAAAGCATGCCCTTTCGTCCGTTCCCCAACAGCCTGAAAGTACAAGTCCCTCTGTGAATCCAAGAGCTGACTGCGACAACTGTTCACAGAGATTATTGATATTCTCCTGCATTTTATACAATATTAGTGATTATCACAATAGTATATATAACATTATAAAAAAAAATATTAACATGTTTAATTTAATTATTTCGTTACTTACATGAATCATCTGTGATCTAGTATCAATAAACGTCTGCCTGTTATTTTTCTTCGTGTGTGTGCACACAAAGGCCTCAATGGGCATAGGCTAATGTCCCAGCTCCCGAGCATGTTAAGAATTGAAATATATTACCTAGTAAAATATGCAAAAGGAAATTAAAAAAAAAAAAATTGAAAAATGCATGAAAATAATTACCATCCGTCTGACATGCTTCTCGTGGGGTATAGACCCTCTAGTATGTAAAGACGGATCAGATCCTGATCCGTCTTTCTCTGTCTTCCTGTTCTTGCTGGCCTGATGAGATAGCTTTTGGAATCCAAGACTAGCCTAATGCTGATGTCATCTCTCCCAAGCCTCAGCTGGCATCAAGGTCTTCTTCTCCATATGCTTCACATCGTGAAGCAAGTCATTGTAACGCAATGCAACATTCTTATAAAAGGTTGTCTCAACTATGGCATCGATTGCCTGATTCCACTGAAATTATTTCTTTAACATTTTAAATAAAATTTAATTAGATGTTAGGTAATAATTAAATTATAATTAATTTACTACATATTTATTTAGGTTTTAAAATATTACATACCTTGAATTCATCCCAATATAAATCTTTTGTAACCTTCTTCCATGTGTATCCTTTTGTGCCAATAATTACAGTTTTTTTGCAATCAAGGTGTTAATTTTAATTTTATTATTTCAATCATTTTTACTCTTATTCTATTTTGAATATTTATTTTATAGTTTTTTATGTCAATTTTTAATAATTATTTTTATTAAATTTTTAAGTTCAATGTTATAATTAGATTTTTTTTATTAAACTTTAGAAATTTATAGCATGTTTTCTTATACTTAAGGTTTTTTTATTTTTATTTTTATTATACCATAGCTTGTCAATTATTTTTTACTTTCAATATATTTTTTTATATTTTTTTTCTTTATACAACTAACTAATTATTTAATAAATATTTTTTATTTTTTATTTTTATTATATTATAACAATTATAATTTATTTTCACTTTCATTATTATAATTAGTTTTTTTTATCAAA
>CATKHJ010986471.1:0-19455 GCA_949750685.1 Vernicia montana
TGATAATTATCCATAGTTTTATTAATATTGAAAATTCAATAATTTGTTAAAAGTAATAACCATTGGATTGGAAATCAATAAATCTCCACCATCCATTATTAATGACTTGAATATAAATCTAGAAAATTCTTCTATCTACCTGATTTATGATCTTACCAACCAAAGTGAAGACTCCATCTTCTCTCCCTAAAGAACCAACCGGCCACCATAAGAGACCAAGTAAGAAATCGATTTTCTTCAAGGTAATTTCTAAAACCAAGTTTGAATTTTACTTCTAATAGATTTAAGAGTGTGTTGATTGCCTTTATTGCAAAGATTCCTTCTCTTTCTTGATATGTGATTTGGCTTTAGAAGAGGATGAGAGGGGAAGTTTTGCTTGTTTAATTTAAGTACTAATTGAGTTGATAAGAGATAGGAATTGATAGAAATTGAAAGAAAATGGCAATAATTGGAAGTTAGAATGAATTCACACTAGGTTTGGACTAGTGAGGAAGAAGAGAAATTGATGTTGTTTTTGTAAATTTTATTGATGAAATGGACTTCTCTAGATGTCAAATAGATAATTCTTAAATCAATTTGGAGATTCGATAAAGTATGAAAAAATTCCCAATTCATGGAATTGGATGAATTAGGGGGTTTTATACCTAAATGGAATCGAATGAAATCGATAAGATAAATAGATGATATGATAGAAGATTAATGTATAAATAATGCTAAAGAGAATATATTGTTATTGAAAATGATTGTTCCAAAGTAATGGAAAATTGATATGTGAAATGTAGAATCAAAGAATAAAGGAAAAGGGAAATCGAGTTCCCCGGAGGATTGTGAGCATCCTTTTTATCTGTGTTGATAGAGAGAGCTAAGGAGTACGTGGTGAGTATCTAATAATATAAAGTTGTATATAATATTCTTGATTGAGACCATGAATGTTTTGAATTTTCATAAATAATACTCAAATCTCATGTTGATTGATAAAGGGTCATTTACCCGAAATAAACTTAAATATTGATCATTAAACTGTTACTGTTATTTTCAACTATCTATGTGTTGAACTTGATCGTATATTGTAAACCTTACTCTACTGTAAAGCACAATACCCATCTGATGTGGGTTTACATTAGACCTTGTGCACATGGTATGCCTGCGGATAGGGCGAGCGTATCTTAACCCTAGCTAGGAAGGGTGATCCTAGCCATAAGACCTGATCAATCTTATTACTGATTACTGTTATTACCGGAGAGCAAGGCTTAGGCTGACACTCTCAACTTACTAGGGGACACTCCATCTCCAAATTACTAATTTTTGCTAAAATAATATATATTACTGTTTATCGAAATAATCCTAAATTATTACTGCAAATGGTCTCAATTATTTCTATTGAATTCTTTCTATGGCTTCACCGAAACCGAATTATTTCCATTATCGTCTTTGTATTATATTATTACTTACTCACTGAGCTTATCTCATTCTTTAGTATTTACTATTTTTCAAGGGCTTTAAAAAAGTCTGCAAGGTAATATCGAAGTTCCAGTACTTCGCTTGGAAAATATCTTGTATAATGTGTTATAAGGTCATTTTGTCTTTTCATTGGTTATTAGAGCTCCGTCCGTGGTGCAAAAGTGAATTTGTATAAATATGGAAAGTGTTAACTTGGGATTGTATATATAATGTATATTGTAATAACTAAATGACGTGATTATAAATGTTTTGTATATTCGGATATTGTATGGAACCACTGTTATGATTTTAGGGTAATAAGTAATTGATTATTGTATTTTATGTTGGATTTTACGGGTTTCGGTGACTTTAAGTCTCCCTAAGCCCTAGGATCGTTGCACCTCCAAAGGTGGGGTGTAATATTTTCTAAGGTAGCAACTCCCTTGACCAAGCTCACCCAGAAACAAGTGAAATTCCAATGGTCAAATGAATATGAGGACAACATTCAAAAGCTCAACATTTTTTTCACTTTGGCACCCATACTAGTGTTTCCATCTGACGAAGGAGGATTTGCAGTTTATTGTGATGCCTCGCGAGTAAGACTCAGATGTGTGCTAATGCAGAATGGCATGATAATAGCTTATACTTGTAGAAAGTTAAGGAAGTATGAACCAAATTACCCAACTCATGATCTCAAAATGGTTGAGTGGTATTCGCCCTAAAGATTTGGAGACACTATTTATATGGGGAGAAGTGTGAGATATACATGGATCACAATAGCTTAAAGTATATCTTCCCATAAAAATATTTAAATCTCAGGTAGCGAAGGTGGATAGAGTTGCTTAAAGATTATGATTGTGATATCTTATATCACCCAGGAAAGGCAAACGTAGTGGCAGGCGCTTTAAGCAGAAAATCCTTAGGAAGTTTAGCCCACATTTGAGTGTTTAGAAGACCATTGGTGAAAGAGATGTGAATTCTATATGACTTGGGTATTCTGATGTGTCAAAACGCACACTAACTAACTGCAAGTGCACATGTCATTATCAAGTAATAAAGTGATGAGTGAGTATCATTTCCCATGAGGAATGTTTATAAGTACTAGTGCAAACTTCAACTATTGTCTAGTGAATAACCAATCAAGGATAATTAAAACTAAAACTAAACTAAAATATGAGAAGATTGATAGATATAAATAAGAGTAAAGCTATCTAGATATGAATCCCCCTAACCTCTCATAAATGTTATGAAATATAGAATCAATTAATCAAACAATGCATTGAATTGGCGTTCCACTATTTTAGATTAAAACCTTTCTCAAGCAATTTAATTCCTAATCCCTAGGTAAAGCGCAAGGAATCTCTTCTCAAGCACAATAAAATAGTTCATGCATTAAGAACAAGGAACAAAATACCAAAGGATTTTGTAGGCCTATCTTTAGTGCCCCAAGCAACCCCCAAATTCTATGAGTGATCAATCCATATTTAGGTATCTCTACTCATTTAACATGGAAACAATATCTAATCAACAAGCTAGCAATTTCTAATTAGAATAATAAGATTTATCATAGAAAAAAGACAATCAAAGATTAATTAATCAAATCTTATATTATTCAATCCATACAATCAAGAACTAAGGTTCATCAATATCTAGATAGAAAAAAATTAGTTCATAATAGAATTGAAAAATAATAAATAAAAGAAAGAAGAAATAAGGAATCTTCAACCATCCATGGATGATGTTGAAGAAATCCCCTCTTCAATAATTGATTTCCCCTTTCAAATCCACTTGAATCTTGTTCTTCACCTTGATTTTGGCTATGATCTATCTCTTTCTTCTCAAAAAGTTCTCCAGTAGGGAAAACCCTACAAAAGAATCAACTAGCCTCCTTTTTTCTTCTCAAAAATGTCTTTTTAAAGGTGTTATATTTCGTCTACAGGCCCAGGAATAAGCCCTTATACCTGGCCTTGTAGGCTATTGCCCTTTTTTCTTGAATTCATTATGTATAGGGGCAGGTATATGCCCAGGGATAAGGGCTTATCCCTGGTTGTGTAGCCTACTGTTTCTTCTAATTCATTGCCCAAAATTCACCGATTTTGCTCCTTAGCCTTGCAATTTCCATACAAACTGATTTATGGTCTCCAAATCAACTAAATCACTCAAATTATTCTGATAACACAATTAAAAAACAAATTAAACTCAATTTAATGACAAAAACACAATAAGAACAAGGGATAAAATTTAATTAAATATGCACTTATAAAATTCCCCCACACTTGAGTATTTGCTTATCCTCAAGTAAATTAAATCAAGATATCAGTTCGAAATAAAATTCCTCTCTCAATGTCGAAACAAATCATCAAAATAGACAATAAATCACTCATCACAAAGGCTAAAATCTTCAATCAAATACCATTCCCAAACATGATAGTCATATCAAGAAATTTTCATGTCAAATTCCATAAATTCTTGAGTCTAAACTACATAGTTAAAGATTTGTGCAAACTATTCCATAGCGACAAAAGTTAAAGCATAATAGATTCATAAAGATTTTCTCCTAGGTGCTTGATCACTTATTTGGCTCTTTTTTTTAAAAAAAAAATTGGAGCAAAACCTTGTTTGAACTGTCATACTAGCCTTTTGATGCGAGTGTAAACATTTGTAATGCCGACTCTCGGTTACTCAGCTAGAATCACAATTTCAAATGGCTATTAGCACTATTCATAATCTCAACTCCAGGATTTTAATGAGTCAAGAACAGTGGAATAGATTAAAATTTAAAGCTCCTTTTCTCTAATTCACATCAACTCACTTTAGATTCCAAAAGAAATAATCAAGTTCCCTAGTATATTAGGATTTTTTACCAAACCTTAACCAAAAGTCATAATGGAATAAAATAAGCACAAAAATTTAACTAAAAGTTTAAACTCCAATCTATTAAACCAACTTCCTAACATGACTACCACATTCAATTTTTGGTAAATGATTAAGTCAATTAAGTAAAGCATCAACAAGTTATTGTCATTTAAATGAAAGTTCATCCATTAAGAGAGTTAATATTACTTCATACTACTATCTCAATTCAATTTACTAACCCATAGCTTCCACCCTTAAACAATCCCCCCATACTTAGGTAACACATTATCCTCAAGGTGTTATAGATAAAGAAAATAGAAAGAAGGAGAAAAGAGTACTGCCCTAAAATTGTTCACATATGTTGGACACGCCCGAGTGCAAGACCATGTACCTGGGCATGTTCTATTATGTCTTTATCAAAATTTGAAGCATTTTCATCCCTTTTTCCTGTAAAAACACTTAGCCAAATGTTGAATCACCTAAAAACCAAAAACAAGTAAAATTAAAGAAAAACTAAAACAACAATGGGTTGCCTCCCATTCAGTGCTTCTTTAACATCGTATTAGCTAGATGGTAGACTTATTCATCCACTACTAATGGCATGGAGGTGGCCTTGTATTGTCTACCTCCATAAACTAAGATAAAGAAGAGTATGCAAAGGTTTTGGCATTTGCATAGCCTTCTTTCAGCAACAATAAATATTTTTGACTCCCCATTTCGTGCAAGCCTAAGCTTGCTAGTTTCAGAACCATCATTGAACAATCTTACCCATGGACTAGATGTAGGGATTTCAGCTACCCAAGAGAGCATTAATGTCACCAATTTCAGCCACCTATTGCAATTTTGAGATGTGCCACCCAAATTCACTAACCTTTTGCTTCAACACCTCCATAAAACAAATTTCCCTCCCTAAAGAAAATTTAGAGACTACAAGTATTGGCCACATACTTGATTCGCTAACAAATACACACTTAGAGAAAGGTGGCAAGGGTGTAAGATCATTTGTGGCTGGGTGTTCATTCGATGGAATTTGGGGTATATGAAGGGTGGGTATTGGGGCTGTGAGTGGTTTATTTCTATTCTCTTCAAAAGGTGAGAGGCATGGAATGATAGGGAAGATGCAGTTTTCATTATTCTTGAAATCCATAGTTTCCACCTCCAAGCTCTCACACAACTCACTATCATCAGAAAAGAATTCTTCAACATTTGAACTCATTCCACCCATGTCATAAAATGGCTCAATTTGGGATTGCGCACTTAACTGATCATCCTCGTCAAATTCTTTGGGAAACATTCCCAAATTTGCCTCACCATTCTCATCGTCCTCATTATCATCATCCCACATCCAATTGACAGTAGTGGTCTTTTGTCGCTCATCCAGAATGGCTTTGGTATCCCTGGGCAAATTCCTTTCAGGTCTCTCACTTAGCAATTTCAAAATTTGCCCAACGAAACTTTCTAGATTGTGAAAAGAGGTATGTTGGTATTCTAGAGCTGTCTCTATGCTCTAAAATTTTTTATCTGTAGCTTCCACTAATGTGACAAGCATCTCTTCCAATCTATGCTTCTCTAGTGCATGCTCATCATCCTCTAATGTAGTGTCCACTTCAAATTGAGTTGGGAAACTAGCTTCTGATGCACCGTTTCTTTTGTCCACTTCCTCGACCCAATTCTCCATAAATTCAGGGAATCTTTCTAATGCAAGCTCAAGGGATGAGTTCTCCTTTGGTGCTTCTCATGCATATTCTTCTAGGAAATCAATGTGGTAGATGTATCCATGATCGTGATATTGATTTCCCTGGTATCCCCATTCTGGATTTGGGTAAGAGTTCCAACTCTGATAGTTCCGATCAACCATGGAGATATATATATATTTTTTTTTGAATTACAAAAACTTTAAACAAAACAAAACAAAAACGTAAAATAAAACAAACAAATAAAACAAATATTATAAAACATTCCCCGACAGCGGCGCCAAAAAATTGACGTGCCGAAACGCACACTAACTAAATGAAAGTGCACAGGTCATTATCAAGTAATAAAGTGATGAGTGAGTATTGTTTCCTACGAGGAATGTTTATAAGTACTAGCGCAAACTTCAACTATTGTCTAGTGAATAATCAATCAAGGATAATTAAAACTAAAACTAAACTAAAATGTGAGAAGATTGATAGATATAAACAATAGTAAAGCTATCTAGATATGAATCCCCCTAGCCTCTCATAAGTGTCATGAAAAATGGAATCAATTAATCAAACAATGCATTGAATTGGTGTCCCACTAATTTATTAAAACTTCTCTCAAGCGATTTAATCCCTAATCCCTAGGTAAAGCATAAGGAATCTCTCCTCAAACACAATCAAATAGTTCATGCATTAAGAACAAGGAACAAAATACTAAAAGATTTTGTAAGCCTATCTCTAGTGCCCCAAGCAACCCCCAATCTCTAAGAGTGATCAATCCATATTAAGGTATCTCTACTCATTTAGCATGGAAACAATATCTAATCAACAAGCTAGCAATTGCTAATTAGAATTATAAGATTTATCATAGAAATAAGACAATCAAAGATTAATTAATCAAATCTTATATTATTCAGTCCATACAATCAAGAACTAGGGTTTATCAATATCTAGATAGAAAATAATTAGTTCATAATAGAATTGAAAGATAACAAATAAAAGAAAGAAGAAATAAGTAATCTCCAACCATCCATGGATGATGTTGAAGAAATCCCCTCTTCAATACTTGATTTCCCCTTTCAAATCCACTTGAATCTTGTTTTTCACCTTGATTTTGGCTTTGATCTATCTCTTTCTTCTCAAAAAATTCTCCAGTAGGGAAAACCCTACAAAAGAATCAACTAGCCTCTTTTTTTCTTCTCAAAAACGTCTTTTTAAAGGTGTTATATTTCGTCTACACGCCCAGGAATAAGCCCTGATACCTGGGCGTGTAGGCTGCTGCCCTTTTTTCTTGAATTCATTATGTACAGGGGCAGGTACATGCCCAGGGATAAGGGCTTATCCCTAGGCATGTAGCCAACTATTTTTTCTGATTGATTGCCCAAAATTCACTGATTTTGCTCCTTAGCCTTGCAATTTCCATACAAGCTGATCCATGGTTTCCAAATTAGCTCAATCACTCAAATTATTATGATAACACACTTATGTGAACCCTCATTTTAGCACCTCTAAAATTACTTATGGACTTATAGAACTGATCAGAATATTTTTTCTATCTAAACCGACACATTTTTTATCCTAACCGGACCATCTGTACCAGACAGTATTTTCCCGAGACTGACCGGATTTTTCACAAAGTTGATTGCCAAACTGTCCCAAAAATATTTTTAAACCTACCAGAGCTGACTGGAATATTTTTCTATCCAAAATGACACTTTTTCGACCCCGACCGGACTTTCTGTACCAGACAGCACCTTTCCAAAACTGACCGAATTTTCACCAAAACTGACTGCCAAAATGTTCGATAATTAATTTTGGATCTACCGCCACTGACCGGTAATTTTTTGGAATCCAGAATAGCCAGGAAATTGACCCGGAATCCCTAGAAACTGACCCGAAAAGCCCCAAAAATTGAACCGGAGCCCGAAACTCGAGACAGCTCATGGACGTCCCCGACGCACCTACGCACGTCCGCGGACAAGCCTGGAGGCGTCCGCCAAGCGCTTCGATATGGGGCAACTGCCGGCCATCTTGTGCGTCTGCACTGACACACCTAACTCGCGTCACGTCAGCCCCGTACTAACACATCTGCCGGACATGGCGGCGCATTCGCCAGATGCTCCAGCCGACGCCGCTAGCCTGTCTGGCGGACGCGCGTTCGCCAGTGCTTTTTGCGGCCATCCTCCTTTTTTTCAAAATTTCGACTCTACCCCTCCTTTTTTCTGCATTTTAGACCCTTTTTGGTCTTTTTCTAACCCCCATCTGCCCCTATAAATACCCCTTTCATTTCTCATTTTCAACACACCTCAAACATTTGTCGATCGGCTATCCATTTGCTTCTTCTCTCTCTCTCTCTCTCTCTAAGTATTTTCCACACTCATTTTGAGTAATCTTAATTAAAAATTAATTTTAATTAATTAATTAATTTTTTTTAAATTAAGTCCTCACTCAATTTGATTAATTAATCTTTTTAATTAATCACTTTAATTAATTAATCCTTTTAATTAATTAAAAATTGGGTAATTAAGTAATTAAAAAGGCATTTTTTTCAAAATCAATCTTATTTTACGAAACGGAATTTCGATCCGGTAAAACCACTCTCCCACCGCATAAACCCACAAAGAAGGTATAATCTCTTACCCTCACTCAAATCCCAAACCAAATCAAACCAATCAAATCTGACCGATTTTTAAACCCCCTTCCACCTCATAGTAGAATGAACTACGTGGACTTTGATCCTCATTCAATGGGATACGTAGGCAAGCTTGAAATCTAAATCCAAATCCAAATCAATTCTCTTTCCCCTTTTATTTTTTTTCATATAAATGTCAATTTATACTTTCCTTGTAAATTTCAATTAATGTTATTTAGTTAATTATTTTTGGAGTAAATGAGCGATTTTGTGATTTACCTAATACCCATAAAGGTTAGAGGAAATACTCTCATTTATTTGTGGATGTTTAAATACCTGCTTTTTATTTTCTCATCCGTCTCATAATTATGCCATGCTCATACATTATAAATTGTCATTAAATACTTGTAATCCATGAAATCAATTTTCAAAAGTCAAATTAAATTTAAAAGCCAAATCGAGATTATTTAAAACCAAAAAATCTAGTCCCCGAGCTCAAACTTGGTTCGAAGATTAATGATTTTATCCTTAGGTAAATTAATCTAAGATTAATAAATTGGAGTCAAAAATGGGTTTTTCCTTAATTTTTTTCATATAAATAAATTAGGGTGGCGACTCCCGAATCCTTTTCAAAAATCAAATCATTTTTCCAAGGCGATAGCCGCTTCCAATCATGAGCACCGAAATCCATACCTTAACCTCCCTTAAAAATTGCTCCGCCTTTCCTTAAGGCACAAAATTTTGCCGAGCGAGGGGAGGGGCGTTCGGGCGAGGTCTCACAAGTGGCTGAAGAATCTAGGGTTTGTCTAAACCTTGCATCATCTGTGAAATTGGTTAATGTAAAGTATTTGGATGCATTAGAGAAATTGTTAGAAAGAATTGTTGATGATAAGGACTCATATATGAAAACAAGTGATAGTGGTTCGAATGTGGGTAGGCTTTTGATGGAATTAGGGTCTGATTTTAAGGGGTTGATGTCAGAGATATCGGAGTGAAAATCTAAACTTAATGTGAGTTCCAAGGTGGATTCAAATGGGGATAACAAGTGCATTGTTGATGATGAAGAATCTGTGAATATAGACACTGAAAAGATTGTTGTTGATTTTCTGGAGGAAGGAAAATTAAGCTATAATGTGTCAAAGAAATCAAGTTTATCAAAACTAATAAAAACATGCAACCTATATTGAAATTATGAGATTCTCTATTGATAAAAAACAATAGACATACCAAGTATTAACATGAAAATCAACCTATAATAAATAATTAGGCAACATAATAATAACAAAATAAATTAGAAAATTATAATAAAACCTACCTATCAATTCCTTTACTTTCTTTTCTCTAACATATTCTTGAACATAATAATTTCATTTAAAATTGTAAGAAACGATTTCTTTAGGTATGCTTGACTCATCTTCTTTTAATATTGTGTATGTATTAAAATGCAATTCTTTTTGTTCATGAACATTTAAAAAATTAGGATTAACTTTTTTAACTGATCCGTTAGTAACGGTATAGGTTTTTCCCAACTCAAAATTTAATATGTCTATTGCATTTTTCCATATTACAGCACAAAATTACCAACTCAAAATATTTATCTTTCTGCAACCAATGACAATCTAATTGAGAGTTCATTTAACAATGAGCAAAATTCTATCATTGCATTATCAAATGTCAAAGTTTCTAATTATAATGGTATTTTTTTCTAAAAAAATCAATTTTTTTGCAATTTTATAAACACTTAACTTAAGGGTTTGTGCAGTATCATTTTCTATTTTCTGTTTTTTAAAAATAAAAACAAGATTTTGAAAACCAAAATTTGTTATTTTTGGTTTTCTATTTTTTATTTTCAAAATGTTTCTGGAAGAAATAAAAAATAATAATTTTTTAAAAAATATTTTCTAATATTTATTTTTTTGAAATTTGAAAAAAAAAAAACAGAAAATCACAGTGATACCAAACTCCCCCTAAATTTACTATTTTTTTTTAAAAAATTTTTATAAGCCGAGCTTCAACTATCAATATTGAAGATTAGTCCTATTCAAATTAATCCAAATATACCAGAAGTTGATGAGCTATAAGATTCGTGAGTATATTATTTCTAAATTTTATCGTTAATAATTTTGGAAGCCCATTGTTTATTTATAAAAATACTAATGAAAAAAATAGGTAATTTGTTATTTTATGACAATATATTACATTATATTTCCTTATATTTTCTTTTCTTTTAATGAAAAATATATTTTATTTCCAAATATGGAGTTTCATCAAATCAACATATGATGCACATCGCGGAACTATATTTATAATGGCTAATTATTTTGGAGATTATGAGTTTATACGACCTAATAAAATATTCAACTACTTTGAAGAATTCAAATCATATAGCAAGAAAAGAGATTTGTGCTCTAGATAGTGCTTTCCCTTCAATGCTTGGAGATGGGCAATCTATGGATTTGTTTAAACTGTTTTTTCTTGTGAGGAAGAAGGGTGGTTATGATGTTGTTTCTAAGAATGGTTTTATGGGATGTGGTGGCTGAAGAGTCTATGTTGGGCCTAAACCTTGCATCATCTGTGAAATTGGTTTATGTAAAGTATTTGGATGCATTAGAGAAATGGTTGGAGAGAATTGTTGATGATAAGAATTCAGATACGAAAACAAAGTGATAGTGGTTCGGATGTGGGTAGGCTTTTGATAGAATTAGGGTATGATTTTAAAGGGTTGGTGTCAAAGATATCATAGATCAAATCTGAACTTCATGTGAGTTCCGAGGTGGATTCAAATGGGGATGACAAGTGCATTGTTGATGATGAAGAATCTGTGCATATCAGTGTTTTAAAAATAAGACTGCTGAAAAACCGAAATTTCAATTAAACCGTCATTTGACTGGTTTTTAACCGTTCAGACATTTATTAATGGAAATCTTTTATAAAATAACCAAAAAATAAGGAAAAATAAGGAAATTTTGTCCAACGGTTGAACCGTGAACTAGTGAACTGTTCGATTCGATCACCGTTACGATTTTTAAAACACTGGTGATGAAGCTAATTCCAACCAAAGTGAGATCATTTAGAATAGTTCACCTTTAGTTGAGTTCGAACTGAACTGGTGCGACCTGAAAGAAGAAACAATAGTCAAGTGGGCTAGGCGAGGTGCCTAGCAAAGCCACTCCGACGGTCAAGTTAGTGAATAAGCTCAATGTAAGAGACTAGGAACAATATTGAAGTATTGCTCGTATTTGTGTTAGCAAGAATGCATATACCTTTTGTTAGTTTCATTTTGAGGTATTTATAGGAGATAGATCCTTACAAGAGTTGAATATGGATTTCCTTGACCGGTTCGGATATAGAGTGGCTTACTGCATCCTTTCGATCCTTTTCCTGCTTGGATACGAACTAGATGACTCTTTATTTGATTTTAGTAAATGGGCTTTGTAAATATATTATGATGGGCCGGGCCTAACTTACTTTACTACCCAGTTCGCTATATTTCGTCCCTTATCAAATGGTGCATATAGACAATGGAAAGATTGTTGTTAATTTTTTAGAGGAAGAGAAATTAAGGTATAATGTGTCAAATAGATCAAATTTATCAAAACTAATAAAAACATGCAACCTACATTGAAATTATGAGAAAATAATAGATGTACCAAGTATTAACATGAAAATCAACCTATAATTAAAAATTAGGCAACATAACAATAACAAAATAAATTAAAAAATTATAATAAAACGTACTTATCAATTCCTTTACTTTCCTTTCTCTAGTTTATTCTTGAACATAAGAATATCATTTAAAATTGTAAGAACGATTTCTTTAGATATGCTTGACTCATCTTTTTTTAATATTGTGTATGTATTAAAATGCAATTCTTTTTATTCATGAACATTATGGGTTCTAAGAAGGAGGACGGCGCCTTGAATCAATCAAAAAACTTATTGATTTGATTGAAGGGAACTAATACTATTTATTAGTTTAGCTAACCAATTAGGATTAACTTTTTTAACTAACCCTTAATAACGATGTAGATTTTTCCAACTCAAAATTTACTCTTTCTATTGTATAAATTCTTACAAAATTACCACCTTATAATTAATTTTGTAATATCTTAAATCCTAAAAGTTTTTTATCAATATCATACAATCTTTTTCCATTCATCAAATTATTATTATATGCATTCAATATTATTAGTTAAGTTTTATCAATACAAATTTTAAGAAATAAAAAATTAAATTTTAAATTTCTTCTTATTTTATAAATTAAATTATGTTTTAAAATGAATCATAATAAAAATCAATAATAAGAATTAACGTGCAAAACACGTTAGAAAAAGACTAGTATATATATATATATAATTTTTTTTTTTACATAAAAAATAAATAAAAAATGACATATTAAATATATATATAATATTTAAAATATATATATATATATATATATATATATATATATATATATATATATATATATATATATAATTAGGTCTTATTCGAATCGGATGATATTATTAACTGCTCAGTCCGAATCCGACTCGGGTACCCGGGCGGCCGACCGGACTAAATTGCCATCTCTGCTCAAATAAAGTGCTCGACACACACAAACCGACTTTCTCTCACTCGCTCTCTAACTCGCTGCCCCTCTCTTTCACTCGGACGGACCCAATCACTCGCCCATGTCCCTTACAGTCGGCAGACCCACACAGACCAACTCAACCACGCACACACCCACGGACCGACTCACTCACTCGCCCTCTCTGTCACTCGCCTCTCTCTGTTCCCATCTGGCTCACTCATTCCCTCTCTCTCAATACCCCTTTCTCTCTGCTGGAACCGATGGCGAGGTTATCGATCCAGCCTGCATCACCGCCATCGGAGCGATCTGACGATCTTTGATCAGTTGCTATAATCATTTGCTTTATTTCTGGATGGTTGGTGAAAATTTTGGTGATCAGAGGCGCGATTCCTGTTATTTGCGAGCAACCTCTGATTGAAGGGTATGGTTTTCGATTTGGGCTCGATTTGAAATATCCATCTCTAGGTAATTTTTTTTCCTTTTTCCTTGTTTTTGATTTCCCTTTTTTCTTCTTCGAGCAAAAATAACAAATAATTTTTTTATAATAATAATAATAATATATTTCATTATATTGCATTGTCCATGCGCTTCGGTTTTCCAGGGGACTCGCTCGACCACTTGAGAGGGACTTGCCATCTTTTGCCGTTGAGTCCCCTTTTGGAATCCAAAGTCTCCTTTCTGATGGCGGACTTGCCGCCATAAGGAAGGGGATGGCCACTGTTTTCAGCATAAAAAAAAAATAAATGGTTTTATTAAATGTTATTTTTTAGGAAAGTGAATTGTGGAAAATGGAAAACTGTTATTTGATTTGGGCTAAACCAAAAAATAAATTTGAATTGTAATTTTTATTCTTTTTCGAGTTTTCTGTTTCTATTGCCTGGAATTATTTGGTTTGTTGATTTATGAGAATGGAGTATGCGGGTCTGGTGTTACAGAACAGGTTGATTGTATTTCTTTGTTTGGTTCTTTTAGATTGCAAAAAAAAAAAAAAAAAAAAAGATTGAAATGAGGTCTGTTGGAAAAAAAAAATTTCTTTTGGAGTCTATAATTATGAAAAAAATATACATTCTTAGTTCTGAAAAATGGAGAATCCGCTTTGATAGTTTTAGGTCAGTTTGTTTTGCTTTGAATAATAGGTCGGTCTAATATTCTGTGCTGCCTAAATTTTCTCCAATATTATAAGTTGATTCTTCTAAATTGGATATGGAAATTAATGTTGTATACTTGCATTCTAGAATTGTAATTTGAGTTCATATGTTGAAATCAATGATAAAGTGTTTAGTTAATTTTGGAACAACTGTTATAATTATAATGACTTTATTTGAATGTTGTTTTTGCTGTCCTAACTGCACATAAACCTTGTTCATTTGGGATATTTTTTTGGGAACCCTCTTTTGTTGAAAATCTGTTGAGTTCCTTTAGGATGCTTATAAAGAATATCTTTTTTTACTGGAAGATATTCATGAACGCAAATTTTTTTTAATTGGGTGACCTGTAATTTGTGAGGACATTGTCATATTTGATTCCTTCAATTTCGTGGGATGTATATGAGGATATCAGTAAGTGTTATATTTACTTGAAATGTTGCTGTTATAGACTATTGATGTTTGATCATTTGTTGTTATGAAATAATTGATTTTGCAAGGCTGTTAGTTGAAGTCCTAAAGTTGCTGCCAATTTGAGTTTTGCCTTGAAACTGATAAATTGTGGTCCCATTTTGAGTTTCTAATTCAATGGTTTAATGGAGCATGGATTGGTTGTGGAATGTTCTGAATGTTAATGGCTATAATGTATAGTGTTACCAATTTTAATTTTGAGGATTGAGTGAATATTGCTCTTATTTTGGAATTTGCTTATAAGTTGTAATTGTTCATTGTTTTTTTGTTACTTGATTTTTTTCAGAGGAAAAATGGTTCTAAAAAAATTGCAAATTGATCTATCTCCTGCCGACCAGGAGGCATTTTATTTGCATATGAGTTCAACTGTAGTTGATACTTATGTTTCTAGGGAGATTGATGAATCTAGTGAAGAAACTGATTATGAGGTAGAGCATATAGAGTCTTTACAAATTAATGATACGCATGGATCAGATGATGAATATGATTTACAAATTAATGATGCGCATGGATCAGATGATGAATATGATCAAGGATTTTATGATGATGATGATGTTAAAGGATTGGATGATGATGACGATGTTCAATTATCATATGATGATGATGATGATGTTGTTCAAGTATCATATGATGTTAATGATGCTGATGATGTTGATGATGCTGATGATGTTGATGATGCTGATGATGATGCTGCAGGCACAGGTGTTTTTATTAAAAAAGGCAAATATATATTGACTGCCTGCCACATCTTACCCTCAGTCCCTAGGTTGTTTAATGTTGTTATGGATTCAGGAAGTGTAATACGTGCAAAGGTATTTAAATCAGATGAAAAGAATGATCTGGCCATCTTAAAAGTTATAACTAAGGGAAATTATGATTATATTCAATTAGAAAAAAGTGTAAAATTTGAGAAAGGACAACAAGTTCATGTGATTGGATCGCCTAATTGTCTTAGTAGTAGTTACTGTTCAGGAAATGTTACTAATCCAAGGATACTCTTTAAAGATATCGAGTTGAGTCCTGAAGGGAAGGAGGAATTCAAGAATTATGGTGGTGATATGGTTGTGTTCGAAATTGAACACTTACCTAATGCTGGAGGTTTGTCTGGATCACCGGTTTTCAACTGTGCATGGAATCTTATTGGGGTGGTAAGTTTTACCTTTGGACTTCATGTTTATGCTGTCCATCTTAGCACAGTAAAGAAATTTATTGCTAAGAAATTAAAAGGGAAGGTCTAGAGGAGGAAGGGCAAGGAACAGAAAGTGGAGAAAGAAAGATATTCTCATTCAGGTGATTATCTTTCATAATACACAAGTCATTTTTGCTATATTGATGCTATTTGTCTTATTGTTTTTATTTGCCTCACTTTGTGCCAAGGGTATGGCTTATCACATTTATTCTTCCCTATAATTTTAAAGTAGCTACAATCTATTTTGCATCTTGTGGGTATGGCTGAACTGAGCTACTTGGGATCATTGCTCAATCTAATAATTTGCAGCTGTTTAGTTTAGAACCAAGAGTAATGCTATCATATTTGATTCTGAGTGAATCTATTTTATGTTGGGAACTTAGATTGATAAAGAGCATTATTGTTATTTTACTGGGCATTGTTTGTTTTTCTTTCTTTTTTCCTTTTTAAGAAAAAAGTAATTTGACTAACTTTGCTTTTTATGGTTGCCCCTTTAAAATAAAATGTTGTGTTTGTTTAGCTAAAAAAATATTTTATGATAATGGGAAATTAAAGTTCCATTTGGCTGGCTCATGAATTTGCTTCAACTTTTTTAAACTGAAAAGTAGTTGCAGGTTTTCGAAAGCAAAAAGTCTCTTTTTATGAAGAGAGATTTATCTTTTCATTACATTTATTTTCTCATGTAAAACAAAATTCATATTTTTTACCTAGCATATGTAATGTATTATTACTATTATAGCTGTGCTATTTTTGCAACTTAAATGCATATTTGCTAATAAGCTAGCTCACGTCAATAAGTTGTCTAACTAATAGTCTCTTTCTTTACTAGCCCCTTTCAATGAAATTGAAAACAAAATGAACATGGTTTTATCCTTTGAATTAATATTCTACCGTGGGCATTCTTGTTTGCAGAATGAACCAGCACTTATTTTGCTTTGCATGGGAGGGTAAGAGGCACAGGTTAAAAGCGTGTATCAAAAGAGGAGCACCCGAGCTAGCCTTCATCTTCTTTTAACATATAGGAGAGTGCAAAATGGTACAGATCTCATTTCTGTAGGAGGTTGAATGTCCTCTCGGATAGATACATACACAATTTGGTACTATTAAACTCTTTAATGTTCTTCATACTCTTCAGTGTTTAGTTAAATACTTGGAAATGGATCTACCTACTTCCTACCTCACATCAACATATCTATGAAATGTTCTTATTGGACATTTACATCAGTGCACAATTTGGAACTGTTGAACTTTATGAGATTTCTTGTTCTTAACTTAGTTACTTAAAATGATCTTACTTACATGAGAGCTGCATGTGGTTCTATTTAGGGTTTGTTAATAGTTTTGTTTGACTGGTGGTTTAAATATTTCAAACTTGATGGATGAAATTGATTTCTAATAGTAACAGTAAATTGGAGGGAAATTTTCAAATCTAATCCATTTGTTAAATGTAAATTGCAGCAGCATTAACTTCCAAAATTTTCAGTTAATCTTTTCTGTTCTAATTACATTAAGCAACACGTTTGATTATCTTTCCGTTCATAATTTAACACCATGTAAAACTCAACAAACTTGAAGGATCTAGGGGTAGAGTCGTGACTAGGGGTAGCTCCTTTCAGCTCCGGATTGTCATAATTCTCTCACCTCTAGGTATTGTTTCAATTTTCATTATGGGAGCTCATTACAGGTCCTGATGCGCAGCGGCCCTTTATGCAAGATACTTAGGACTGTGAAAATTAATGTACAAATAAAAAGAAATTTTTATTTGTAATTAAATCGTCAATTGAAATTTTGTCTAGTGAATCTAAGGGTATATTGCCCGCTCTTAACATATGTATTCGGATTCCAAGAATTAAACCCCAATCTACGTAAACATTGGAACCTAACAACTACCTACGGCACAAAAATACTGACAACTATCCATGGCACAAAATTGCTGATCCACAGTACATGGCTAAACAAATGACACAGTGCATGGTTAAACAAATGAGCGAATAAGCATGATATTTAGTTAGGTTTTGATCACAGTACAAGCATAAGTTTTATTTAATGATGGTCAAATATTATTTGGTATATTTGACTGAATTAATATAGACGCTCCTCTTTTTTTTTTTTTTGGAATCTAATTAGATTAGATAGCCACTGAAAATTTTCACAGTTAAGACTAAGTAAAATGATTAAATTAACACGCCCGCACGCACAAATATATATATATATATATATATATATATATATATATTAAAACCAGGCAAAAAATTATTAATTCGCTCTCATCCATTTATTTTTTTAATTTTATAAAGTTTACAACTTCGTCCCTAACCAATTCAAGAACATAAGCATTTCTTTAAAAGCAATTTGGACTTTTCCAAACAAAGTTGTTATATTTACTGAAATCTCATTGTCTTCAACCTCTAACCTACACCATTGCCAATCACCGAAGCTCTTGCCACATCGAATTGACCAGAATTTGTATATGCAAACAAAAGCGAACAAAAGCAACCACCATGTTACTACATTGGTATAATCCATTTCTTTAAACACTTCACCAGTGCTATTAGCATTCAAACACTTCCCATACATATCTATAAGAGCATTATTTATTGTCAATGAAGATCGATTAACAAAACAATGATTAGGGAGGTTATACCTGCATATGCACTTAAAGTTGCAGTGAGTGTGAAGTGGTCGCGTTTGAGCTTATTTAATATTTGATAATGTCTTTCAACACTCAAAATTTTTAACATTTAATAATTTTAAGTTATTTGGTAACGCATGTCTTAAAAATCTCAATTAAGTAAAAAATTATTTAAAATGACAAGTTAAAATTTGTAACTTAAAATTTATACTGAATATAATAAGTGATTAAATTTTTAAATAATTTTATATTCTAAAAATTATATTACTTGTATTATTCAACACTAAAAATTCAGCATTTAAATTTTCAACACTTATTTTCAATTTTATCAAATACCACCTTAATTAACTCAGATATTTAACTCAAATTTTTTATACAAATTATTTGGCAAGTAAGATATATGATACAATCATATGTAAAGTTAAGAATTGGAACAGAAATAGTAATCATGAAAATATCATAAAAATCATTCATAATACCTGCAAATCAACAGTGTTTCTATTAGGGGTGTTCATGATTCGGTTTGATTAGTTTAGAGTAAATATTTCTAACTAAACCAATAAAATAAATTTTTAAATACTTTAACTCTTAACCAAACCAAGTAATACTAAAAATTATCCAAACCAAAACTATTTGGATAGTTGGTTTGGTCGGTTTAATAAAAGTAAAAAATAAATAAAATAAAAAATTCAAGAGATCATAGAAATTTAACAAACATTAAAATAAAATCATATTATTATATAACAATCAACCTTATCAATACTATAAAAAATAATAATAATTTTCAGGTTGGTACTCGAAATTATATAACATAATAATAATAATAAATTAAAAT
>CATKHJ010986800.1:0-36013 GCA_949750685.1 Vernicia montana
ATTATTATTATTATTAACTTAATAATATTGGCACTTCAAAAAATATATTTTAATACTTTTATAAAATTTTTGGTAATTTAATTTGACTAAAATATATATTTTCCTAATTAAGATAATCTAATATTTCCTTATTATATAATCTAATATTCTAATCTTTAAAAATATTTTTTTATTAATTAATATCTTTGTAATACATGTGATACTCAATTTTATGATTAGATTTTTTTTTTCCACTAATTGGATGATTTTGTTTTTATGTTAGTTTTAAATATTTTTGTTATAGTTATTTTATTAAAAATAAATATTTAGAAAGTTGAGTATTTTGATAAATTATAAACGAGTTTCAAAACGAGTCGAACTCGAGTTCGAACTTAGCTCGATTGTAATTTATTAATGAGCTGAACTCAAGAAGTTTAATTGTAATTTTTTAACGAGCCGAGCTCGAGTTGAGCTCGAGCTCAACTCGAGTTTGAACATGATTTTTAAGCTCGATTCAAAGCTCGAGTTCAAGTTCGAGCTCGGAAAAAAAATATCGAGCTAAACTTGAACAAGCTAAAGCTCGATTCGGCTCGGCTCGATTACACCCTATTTCTATAATGGGCGTCTCAAATTATAGACACATTTTCATTTTAGAAAAATAGTTTAGATAGTATTTTACTAAAATACCCTTATTTATTTAACATTGGTATTGATAAAATAATTATTTAAACTAGTTGTATTTATATTTCAAAAAACACATTAATTAATATCCACTAATATAAGAGTTGGATTCTAAGAAATTAATCTTTTTGAGTTGTGAATTACTACAAGGGTACTTTTGAAAAAAAAAATTTAAAATTAATGATTTTAACTAAATTAATCTCTAATTCTTAATCTATGTGAAAAGTTAGTTGTGCCTATCAATTTGGGACGGAGGGAGTAATATCCAACATAATTTTAATACCTATCATCTTAATTAATAGGCTGAATTCAATTAAAAATAAAGTAAAATTGATTTTCAGTTAAAAATTTAATAAATTTTATGTTTACTTAAATTTACTCAAAATTTTTAGATTTAATTTGAATTTCTAACATGCATTTAGCTATAGGCCACTGTATACATTACACACGTTAATGTTTTAATGTTAGTGAATATATATATATATATTAATGTCTAAGAATTACTATATTAATTAATATTTAAATTGCTTATAAATGAGAATTTTGGGATATGATTTATATTTAATTTTATAAATACACTTTCCAACGATAATTTACTTTTCTACACTTTCCAATCTCATCACCACTAAAAATAATTAAATAAATAATAAATAATGAAAAAGTCTTTTTCTCTCCTCTTCTTTCTTTAATTACTTCTAAAAACTTTTGAATATCTCCAAAATTCCAACTAAAACTCTCACTCTCACTCTCTCTCTCTCTCTCTCTCTCTAAGTTTGCAGAGATGTTTTCATTTCAAAATTACTATGATATTAACGGTTTTATTCAAGAATCCACCTTAGTATCATAGAGATGAAAGTTGTCGCCAGAAAATCGATTCTCAATTCATCATCATTGAAAAAAAATCATCAAGATAAAAAAAAAAAAAAATCTATCGAACAACCGTGGCCGGTTCGGCCAAATCACCGATTACCCGATCAAGTAACTGAATTTTTAGCAATTTTGACATTAGCAGGATATTATGTGTGTTCTAATATGGTATGTGATCCGATTTTCAATTTTTTCAATTAAATCGATCGGACCGAACCGAATTTGACAATGATTTTACCATTAATAAAATAGGTGCATGGTTCGATAACGAAAAAAAAAAAAAAAAAAACTGAAAAAGTGAAATCTGCAAATTACTTTAAAACCCATTAAAAGAAAGAGAACAAAAAGGGATTTCACAATCTATCAAGGAAAAAAGAATCCAATATTATTGCTTTTTTTCTCTTTCTCTTTCTTTTTGTTATTTAAAGTTAAAATTAATGGGATAAATTGCCTTTAATGCCTTCATCAAATGAAAGGCCCAACTCTCCACTTAATTAGCTTTTTAAGAAGAGATTTTCCTTTTTACCTTTTCGAAAGCAAACCATGAAGGACTTGAGTAAGAGAAGTGAAAGATTGATAATTAAAGATAATTCTTTTTTTTTTTTTTTTACTTTGAAAATTCTACGTATTTGTATATCTTTTTCTTTTGATTTTATCTAATTAGAATTTAAATTTATAATTTTACGACTTTGAAAAAGACTTGAGTATTACTTATCAAAAATCATTGGCCAAAGTATTTATACATATATTTTTTAGGAATAGTAAAGTATTTATATTTGATAAAACTGAATAAATAATATATTTTAAAAATTCAAAAATTACTCATTTACTAAATTTAACCATAAGTAAATCTCGAAATAATAATAATAATATATACAATTATAACCATAAAACCATAAGTAATATCTCATATCTAATGGGAAGATAGACATATTCATATAAGTTTAGAGAGAGAAAAAAAAGGTGACAGAGAGAAAGGAAATGAAATATTTCATTCGTTTTTACATAAAAGTTTCATTCTAAAGGTTTAAGTTTAGGGGAAAAATTTTATTATGTAAATTGAAAAATAATAACATTATTAATTATAATTATTCATTGTTTTTATTTATGTTGACAATGAATAAATTTTTTCTTGTAAATATGCATATATTATAGTTCTTATAAATATTATTTATAATATATATATATATATATGTTTTTTTATGAATTATTATTTAATGATCATTGAAAACTTAATTTAAAAAAAAACTTTTTTTTTACTGATAATAACTTGTAATAAGGATAATATAGTTCAAAAGCCACATAAAATAAAACCTATCAACTGGTTAGCGAAAATATATATATGTAGCCCCGGCTACGATTTGGAACTGGCTCGGAATCATAACTGGACCGGTGGTTCCGGTTCCATATTTGGTGAAATCATAATCGAATCATAAGTTCTGTTATAGTTTTGATTCCGGTTTAAATATATTAATTTTTTATTAGATAAAAATTACATAAATTCAACTAAAATCATATATAATTTTTTTTTATTAGAATGAAATGGCATAAATCCAACTAAAATCATATACAATTCTTGCTATTACAATGTTTCTAATGATTTCATATTAAACAATTTTATTTAAAAATTACACAATCAATTCACATACATAAAATAGAACATTTAAAAAAAAAGAATTATATTGAAATTTTTATGGTTTGAATCAGAATCGGACTGATGATTTCGATTCGGTTTCTATTCAGATTTTTCTCAAGGAATATCAAAATCGGACCAATCCTCTTTACTGGTTGAGACTAGATTGAAATCTTCCGGTTCCTGTTTGATTTATGGCCAATTCGGTCCAGTTCGGATTCGGTTCCAAACCAGCCATGGAGGGGTAATATATGTATGGATTATTATAGATAATGCATATAAGACTCATTGGGCCTCATGGCCGGCCCATTAGTTAGCATAACTATGAGTCTTCTCTTATCCTATCATTCGGCCGAAATAGTATATTCTTTGAATATGATTATGTTAGGAGACTTTTGTTTATAATTTAGATGTCAATTTCTTGGTATGGTTAATTAAATTGCAATTTGCAAGCAATATATAGCAAAATTTAAACTATAGATTTACCTACTTGTCTAGCTTAAGAACTAATCTCCAACTTTGCAAGTGAATCAAAACAAAAAATGAAGGGAATGAGGCTGAATGATGCTGCTAATAAGTACTCAAAAAATACAGTAAAATTAAGAGGGGTACAATGAGGTGGTTCTTATAAGAAAAATTAATAAATTAGATAATATCTCAGCAAATAATGGTTTACATTCAAAATTTACGTCAAATATACTAATTGAATCCATTACATTCATATTAGGGCTAAATTATAGTATTGTATAGGTAATAACTCAGTGTTAATCTCAAGAATTAGTTTGATTAATTAATAAGAGAGTTTACTTTTCTTTATAGTAATTAGTGGGTTTAATTAATATAGTCAACATTCAGGAGATAATTTTTAAATGCACATATTTTTATTGCCATAAAACCTACCTACATTACATGGTATAAAACTTAATTAAATGATATTTAAAAAAAAAATATTAACTAATTAAAAATTATAATTAAGGTCGGTCAAGGGCCAGCAAGTTGCTTCTTCAACTAATTTCTTGATGAATGTTTTAACTTTTAAGCTTGACCTTCAATTAAGCAGCCTTATGGAAGCTTACCCTAACTTCAATAGTTTGCTTTTACAGCTCCTGCCCCACTGCGCAAGTGGGTGAGGATCCTTCATGCTTAAATTTTGGACAAACAAACACAGATGAAATTTTAATTAAGATACTACCCCTCACCAATTTTTTTCAAATTTACCCTCTCTAATTACTAATTAGTGATTAACAATGCTCTCTAGTATATTTTATGTTCAATTAATTCTTATTGATTTTAATTAGAGAGATTTCAACTAGTAGTCAAGCTTAATTATATATGTCTGCCTAGCTAGCAATAAGAGAAAATAAAAAATAAAAAAGTAAACTTAAAATCAATAATAATAATAATAATAATAAAAAGGCAGTATTAAGTAGCTTCATGTATCATTTATAGGTGCCAACTTTAGAATTTCATAACCAAATTTAGATCTCAATGAGTAAATGATACTCAAAAATACAGCTCGCCTTTTGACACAAAATTAATTAATGAAATATTATTCTCAAGTTGTTTAGTTGCTTCATGCAAAATCTATTATTAAAACAAATTAGGTCTTTTTCTTGGTCAATTACCTACACAAAATTATCATTAATCTGATGTTAATAAGATGCAGGTGCTATGTTTAATGGTATATAAATCTAAAAAATCCTCATTATATCGAATGTATAGTCTATCTGGTAATGTAAAAAATTAAAAATATTTATTTATATTTTTCCATTTTTGAAAAATCTAACACTTATAATTGACCAATAATGACTCAAGTTCTCATCAAAATTAATAATAATATGCTTTGGGTATCGAAAAGAAATTTTGGATCACAGAATTTTTGCATGGTAAAAATTGAAAACCCTAAAATCAAGGTAGAGATCACATGCATGCACGTTTCTATATATATGATGCTCATATATAATAACAAGGCGTAATAAGAATGTTGAAAACTCTCACTTTCTTTACATGGTTCCTTCCTTTTAACACCAAAGCCAATGACGGATGGGTTCTCAAAATAAAAATTTTTAGGTATAAAATTATATAAAATTTGATCATATAATATATTTCACTTTCTCTATTTTAGATGAAAATTTTATTTAAATATATAAAAATTAATTTAATTATATATATTTTAATATAAATTATAATTTAAAAAAATTAACCTCCCGTAAAAAAAAATTTTTTAACTCCGTCGCTGCGAAAGCTAAACACAAAATAAAGAATTAGAAAATTAAAATATATTATATATAAAAAATTTACTAGCTAGCTAATTCAGAAAAAAAAAATATTATTATGGAATTTATCTTTCCTGGAATTGTCGGTAACGCCACGTGGACAAAACCCAAAAAATTAGTCTATATAAAGATAATCAAATCTCCATTCATATCATGCCATATTAATACATTATAATTAGCTAAATGCAAGATTAATTAGTGTGCTTAGGGTTAAATAGCAACTGAGAAAATGAGAAGAGCAATAAGGTTGGTATTTTTCTCACTAGTGATGGTTGTATTAAGCTTGTGTATAGCAAATGTGGAGGCGGCCACCACACTGCAACCGCCGGTGAAGCTCCGGTGGCAATTTTACAAACGGTACACTACCTGCCCTGAGGCAGAGGTGTACATAAGACACGAAGTAGAGTTGTTTTGGAAAAAAGATAAAAGCATTACTCCTAAGCTTCTCCGTTTACTCTACTCAGATTGCTTTGTAACTGTATGTGCTTCTCAACTTAATTAATTCCCAGTTTTTGCACTACTACATATATATTTCATTTATTTCTCTTTTCATATTGATATATTTCACTTTTTTTTTTCTTAGTTTAATGTTTGCTTTTACCAAAATTATTGACTATTAAATATTAATTTCTATTGTCTTACACATACTTATTCATGGGGTGGGGAAGATTAGTATATGAATGAAATTTGGAGTATTTATTTTTCGGAAAAATTATATTACTAGTGTTTAAATTTTTTTTAAATTTATTATGTTGGTGTTTGGACATTTTTCTTGTCTAATGAATTTTTCAATTTTAAAAATAATTTTATATAAGTGTTTTTAGCAGTTTCTCAGTTACCGAAATGCTAATTTGCAACTCTAAAATCTTTAAAATTAGGAAAAGAATAAGAAATTTTTTTTTAAGGTGGTTGAATACCAAAATAAAATTTTAAAAGGAGTTGAAGAGTTGCAAATCAAGAAATTTTAGAGTTGAAAATCTGCACTCCAATAATCAAAAAAAACTAAAACTACTTATATGAGATTATTTTTAAAAATTAAGAAGCTTATCGGACAAAAAATAGTATTCAAGCATTAAAATAATATATTTTAAAAAGTACAGGCACTTGTGTAATTTTTCCTTTATATAGAAAATTAATTAGATGTTTTTCTCGGTAAAAAAGAGATATTATTATATGTATATATAATTTTTTGTTATTTCAATAGTATCATCCTTATTCATATGTGATAGCTACAACCGATAGATGCAAATTCATTTTAGAGGCAATTTAACTATAATTTTCATAATTAGGTTACTTTGCAAAGGTGACTAAATGTAATTTGAACTTTTATTTTTCTTCTTAGTTAAAAAAAAATTACTATTTTTCTTCTGGAAACATAAACTCAGTTTCTGCTTGTTTTATCAACCCATTTTTAAGATTTTTTAATATGAAATAATAAAAATAAAAAATATAAATAATACTAAACAGCTTTTATTCATTCATATAGAATTTTTTATACTATGATAAAATCAACAAGATAAATTGTGGGGCAAACCATTTAATATTAAAAAAAATAAAGGTTTAACTTTTCAAAGAATGCTTGGAAGTGCCATATCAGCATATTGTTAGAATGTAGTTTAGGTTTCAGAATTCAGATTACATCTAATCTTATTGCCTCCTATATATATGTTCATGTATTATTATTGTTGTGGTCCATCAGAAATATTTTTAAAGGGCAAATGAAATGTGAGAGTTTGAACTGCTGATCGCATGCATTATAAGCACTAAAATACATGTTTACTATACTAGAACAAAGTACATGCTATTTATATACTTTTCCAACTTGTATTTACTTGTACAAATTCAGGGATGTGATGCATCAATTCTTCTTGATGGACCAAATTCAGAAAAGACTGCACCACAAAACTCAGGGCTCGGTGGTTTTGTAATCATCGACAAGATCAAACAGGTTCTTGAAAAACGATGCCCTGGGGTCGTCTCTTGTGCTGACATTCTTAACCTTGCAACTAGGGACGCTGTTCATTTGGTAAGATACTACAATCCTACCTTTATTATCATTATTATTACTATTATAATGATAATGACCAGACCTGTTCATGGATGGAATCTGAATTTGAAAAGTGTCAATTTTTCCAAAGGTTCAACCTGTTAACTTTCTTAACAAATTGAAACCTGCAACTCGACTCATGAACATGTTTTATGTCTTAAATCTATTCGGTTCATCAGGAAGCTAAATGACCAGTAGGCTATTAATCAGGGGTTAATCCTCTTCCGATGCTCATTATATTGGTGAAAACTTTGACCATAATAATAGATAAGAATACTCAAACCCGAAGGCTTTACTTCTCACATCCTTTGAAAAAGGCAAGAGGAGACTAATGAGGCTATAAACATTGCTTTAAGTTCTCAAAGGAATATCCCTATAAAATCTGACATAATCCAATTCAAGTGTCTTATCAATTCTAAGAAGGATGATTGAATACCTATTTTGTAGCTCAGACTAGTCAAGATTTATATTAGTACTCTTTATTGGAAAAATACTGGATAAGTATAATACTGATGGATAAATCAAAACTATTAATATCTGATAACTGATTAATAATCCAATGAACCAACAGGCAGGTGCACCATCTTACCCTCTATTTACAGGCAGAAGAGATGGAATGATATCAAAAGCTTCATCAGTAGACCTTCCATCACCATCTATTTCATTGACACAGGCATTGGCATACTTCAGCTCTAGAGGCTTAGATGTACTGGATTTCGTAACCCTCTTAGGTATGAATCATAATTCATCAGCAAACTAATCTAAAAAATAATGCTCCTAATTAGTTTGGTGATTTTCCCATGATCCTAACCCTATTGGTTTTTCAGACAAATTCTCATGTGTGTCTGTGTTTGTAACAGGGGCACACTCGATGGGTAAAACGCACTGTCGTTTTGTTGTCGATCGACTGTACAATTTCAATAATACAGGAAAGCCAGACCCAAACATGGACCCAGCATTTGCAGCTCAAATGAAAAAGCTATGTCCACGCAGAACCAGAAAGGGTCAATCTGATCCTCTGGTGTTTCTAAACCCTGATTCTGGCTCTGACTACAAATTCACAGAGTCCTTCTTTAAAAGGGCTTTGTCCTACAAATCTGTCCTTGGAGTTGATCAGCAGCTGCTATTCAGTAATGACACACTAGAGATTACACAAGAATTTGCTGCTGGTTTTGAAGACTTAAGGAGGTCATTTGCGTTATCAATGAATCGGATGGGAAATATCAATGTTCTAACAGGAAATGCAGGAGAGATTCACAGAAATTGCCGGTTCACAAATAAGAAATAATTGAATAAAACCTAAGAGATTATCTTTATAATAGTAGATTTGTCATCATAAAATACTGGCAATATGATCAAGTAAATGATATTGTTTTGCACTAGGGATAGAAGAAAAACCCGAGAATAAAAGCATGAAGAATCTTTTTTCCTATCCACAAATAAAATTACATAATTACTATATAAATTATAAACTTGATTTCAACATTTAGACTCTAAAATCGTTGATAACTTCGTCTCCGACAAGTTCAAGTTCTCTTTTCCAATTTCATATAAACAAAATGGCAGGGATCAAAATTGTCAATATTGTCAATACATGATTTGCTCCTTAAAAGTATGGTATCGTAAATTTATGGTGGAAAAATACAATATATATTTGCCTAACCTGTCAGAAGTGTCCATGGCAACCAGATGCACCAAAAAAAGAACTTGTTTGCTCTTTTTTATTCTTCCACTGCCTTCAAAAGGAGGGGGTGAAAAAGAAAGAAAACACTGTAAAATAAAAAACAGAACCACAATTCAAATGACAACATTTGACGAATCATTGAATTGACCCTAAATACAATTCTATAATATCGTCTAGCATCAATTAAAAAGCCATTAAGCACAAAAAATGTGGGGGGAAAAAATAATTCATTTTATGCAGAATGTTTCCCTTCAGATAAACACAGCAGCAGTTCAAATGATGGTTAAGCATAAGCATGGTAGCTGATGATGAAATTGAGCTGTCTAAAGTTCAAAAACCCTTTTACAAGAAATAACTAATACATGCTAAGCTTGTTTTGTTTATGCCTCGTCAGTTTTATGTCCCTATCCTTGCCCTATATAATAGAATAGTGATGATTACCCAATCACCAATCTACTGGAATCAAGGGGTAAGATGCGCCATTGATCACTAAAATTTGAGGGTGATTTTACCTCAATCACTAAACTTCAATTTGTTCCAATTTCATCACTAATCCTCACCTAAAATTCAACATTGCAAGTCTACAACCATGCTTAGAGAGTGAACCCCGCTATTTTAGGTGAAGTTGCTTGCTGGAGTCAATTTTCAATTGTTGTTGCTCAGTGAAGCCTTGGCAATTTTGGTGTCAATGATTACATTGTTCATGAAATAGAAGTTCAGAAATGAAACTGGCACAAATCAAAGTTTGTTAATGAAGGTGAAATGATGCCCAAAATTCAGTAACAAATGCTGCACTTTACCCAAAAATCATGGGCAAAGAAGTTCTCAAATCCAGTTAAATGAGTCATCAATGGAGGAACAAGCAGGTCAATGAAAAGCAGGGTTTGGGTAAAGTTCCACTGTAGTTTGGTTCCTCCACTGTAGTTTGGTTCCTCCAGAAAACTAACATACAAACATGAAATTTGAAAATCCAAACAGAATAATAAACAGGTTTCATTTAGTTAGTTACAAATGTAAATACCCAGAGACACATTTATACTTGCCTTTCATTGGATTTTTTGCTTATCAATATATTAAATTTATCCCAAATATCAATATGTAATTTGTTCAGCTTCTGCTGATGTATGAATAATTACAAATTGAAAAACCCCTAAGGTTTGGTCTAATACACACTTTGATGACTCCTTTTTCAAAATCAAACATTTTGGTCCTGTAGATCTATAAATTTGATGTTCTAGACTTTTTATCCACCAAAATGGCATGTTTTCTCAACCAAAACTATATCATTTTGTCATGTTCTTAACCAATAAAGTACCAAAGTGTTTAATTTTTCAAAAAAAAAAAAAAAAGAGTGGGGGGGGACTAAACTGTGGATTAGGCCAAACCTTAGAGGTTTTCTGTAATTTTCCCTTGCGATTATAAGTGTAAGACATAATAACATATCATCAGATGCTGCAAAACAAAAACTATAACTACCTGCCATAATTTTTTTCGAAAAATACATGTTTCATCTATTAAATAATGCAAGGACAGAAAAATTCAGATGGTACAACGAATACGTGCAAACTAATATTTCCAGATCAGCCATGTAACAACCCGTAATGTGCAGACTAGAACAAAAGATTCAGCACAAAATCAAGTGTGTTTGGCTATCCATTATTCATACCCTAGTTTTTGAGAAATTGCTGAACAAAGAGGCAGGATGGTAGACAATGCAGCCAGATCATATCAAGTCTTCACATTTGAACAAGAATTTCTCCGTATGTTGATAAAAAATAAAAAGGTTTGAAATAAAAATTACCAACAATAAATAAGCTAAAAACAACAATAATGCATATTAAATTTGATATTTTCATCACTAATCATCATAGCAGGACTGTTGATGGCTCTGAGATAAACCAAACAAAATTTACTTTTCATCCTGTTCTATATATAAAGCATTAGGGGTGAGCAAAACCGAACTGAAACCGAAAAACCAAACCGATTAGTTCGGTTCAATTTATTTAGTACATCAGTTTGGTTCGGTTTTAAATATGGCAAACCAAATTAAATTTTAGTTCGGTTCAGTTTTTACCAAAAAAAAAATCGGTTAAAACCAAACGACCGAAGTTTTAATATATATATATATATAGCTGGTCAGTGAGCTGTGAAAAGACCAAAGCTTTTCACTGACCAAGAATATATATATATATATATATATATATATATATATAGCTGGTCAGTGATATATATATTGTTTATTACAATAAAAAATAAAAAAAAAAAAACAGAAATAGCCCGAACTGAACTGAACTTTTTCGGTTCGGTTTTCTTGCTAAATTCGGTTCAGTTCGGTTCGGTGGAGAAAAATAATAAGTTCGATTTTTCGGTTCGGTTTGGTTCAAAACTGAACCAACATATATATATATATAGCTGGTCAGTGATATATATATATATATATATTGTTTATTACAATAAAAAAACAGAAATTGCCCAAACCGATTAACCAAACCGAACTTTTTCAGTTTGGTTCGGTTTTCCTGCTAAATTTGGTTCGGTTCGGTTCGGCGGAGAAAAATAAGTTCAGTTTTTTGGACCGTTTGCTCACCCCTAAGCATGCCCGAACTATCCTTCCATTTTTCTACCAACCCAATATTTGATCCAAGTAAATGTGTTTATTTTTTGACTTTTCATCTGTAATTAGTGTACATATTTGGATGTAGTGAGTAGTGATGCAAAGAGTAGAAACATGGCCCTTAACTGGACACTTCAACAAGTGAAGCAAATACAAATTCTAGTAATTGGCTATGAGACCACAATAAGAACCTATCTCAATATAAAGGTAATCTATATTTACTTGCAGAAGGATGCAAGAGCATAAAAATATCTCATATGTCAAACAAACTAATACATGCGACTTCATAATTTCCATGGCACCAGGCATATTATTGCAATAAAGAAGGAAAGCAGAACTATAACCTCACATTAGTTACCTCAAAAAAGTTACGAAGGAGATAATGAAAGTACAAAGAACTGAACTAAGTCTTTGAATGGCAGCAGCACACAACTTCATCAAAAAAGATCCAAGTAACTTTGCCAGTGATGCTAAAACTTTGCTTCATAAACCATGGTTACAGCGCTTCTCAGCAGAAGTGTACAAAAAATGGCATAACCTAGTCACCATTCTGAGCTGCAGGGCTCCTGCTTTTTATCAGCTGTTCAAACAAAAATTTAGTTTCAAAAAAAGCAGCCAAGAAAGAAAATTATAGCAGAGTCAAATATACATGATAGATGGCATTTCCCTTCAACATAAGTAAAAACAAGAACTGACAGACCACCATTTTATCCAGAGAGTTGAATAAAAAAAAATAAAAAAAGAGCAGCTAACCTTGTAAAAGTACTTCTTGCGAAGTTTGATTGCCGTGCGTATGCATCTTCTGACATGGATCTTCGGCAGTTTCTCATTGAAAACCTACAATGATTTGAAAATACAAGTGTCAATGAAACTCAACTCAGCCTCAATCCCAATCTAGTCAAGGCAAGCAATATGTATCATTTCCTCCATTATACTCAATTATGGCATGAGAGTTCATGTAAATAATAAATAAAATAGCAAAACAAAAAAATAGTCATTAGGTAACTCAACATTGTGCAAATGCTGTGCATATGTTGGCATGGATCCATTTGACTTTTGACATGAGATCATATGTTTCACATAATGCTACTTGACAATCTTAATCCTAATACGTAGAAGTCAGTATGATGTAGCTAATAACCCTGACCCTAAATTAGGTTGTAGATTTGACAAGAGGATATTGGAAAGAGAGAACTCGGAGATTATAATTTACCCAAAAAGAGGCTGAATCTTCAGGCGACATAACCAGGAAAAAAAATACCAATAGACTGGTTCTTTTATTACTCAAAATCTCAGAAAACTACCTCTTAAACTGTTATTACGGTCCTATATATAGCAAAAATCCAACTAGAATCAGGTCTAAAACAAAAGATCCTTCTAGAATAAAGCCTTAAACAGTAAATCCTAATAGAAGTTGGACTTGATTATTCTAAATAAGCCTAACTTAATTAAAATATAAAATAATCCTAATTTAGAAAATTGCTACAGTATCATAAACAGAAACTTCATGAAATTCTGAACTTATGCTCTTGCATCACAATAACATGCTATGAAAGGTATACAAAGTTTTTTCCATACCAAGAACTCAAGTAGAGTAAAACTACTCCATTTTTAGGCTCCGTTTGTATCGTGGAAAATAACTTGTCTTTGAAAAATTTTTCCAAGGAAAATATTTTCTCAATAACTAATTTTCTGTTGTTTGGTTACAATATTAAAAATTATTTAAAAAAATTAAAAATTTCAATTTATAAGACTATAAACATATTTAAACTTATAATAATCTCGTATTTTTAAAATTTCATTGTTAAGTATAAGAAAAAATACATAAAAATGATAAATTTGGTAATCGTCGGCGACCAACAGTGGTTGTCGGTGGCCAGTGGCCAACGGTGGTCATCAATGGTTGCCGGTAGTGAGTATCGGTGATTGGTAGATTAATAAATTTGTATTTATATATTTTTCTTTCATGATAATGAGTTTGTCAAAATCTGGAAAATAACTTCCCGTTTTGAAAAGAGAAAGTCATTTTTCTTAAAAATGGCTTAATTTTCCATTGACCAGAAAAATATTTTTCGTTCTCTAATTTTCCAAAACGTTTCCAAATATCAGAAAATGCGAAAAATGTTTTCCAGGAAAATATTTTCCGCGAAACAAACGAAGCCTTAAGCTTTATCTTTTCTTTCAAGACATTACATGCATTAGACCTGACTGCACTCAAAGAACTAAGATTGTGCTATTCTAACTTATCATACATTATCATCAGAGGCACTAGGCAAGGAAGGGGACACGGTCCCAGAAATTGAGGATTAATGGTCATATACCTTCATCAGAGACACTAGGCAAGGAAAAGGACATGGTCCCAGAAATTGATATATGAGAAATTGAGGATTAATGGTCATATACTGCCCTTATTATCCCAAAAAAGGCAACACACTGCTCACATTAACTTGATGAAGCAAGTATAAAAATACTTCACAGTAATGCACTTGCCTTTATCATATCATCAATTGAACGAGTCTCTCTGATAATTTTCTGACGGTTCATGATAAGAATTGCTGCCACACAGAATACAGGTAATTCATCATCCCCATTTTTAGTTGATGAGACCATAGTGCTAATCTGCATATGGTCACTTCTTGACCAAAAACTCCTCGTCAAACCACAGAAGGGATGAGCTGATGCTGACTTCATTGCAGTGTCCTCAGACATGGAATGCTCAATATTTCTATGCTTTGTTTGTGAACCATCATTTGAACTACCATTAATATTTTCTGTGCTTTCTTCTTTCATTTCTCCCCCAGAATCACTGGGAAGATGTAGTACCAGTGCCTCCAGGCAGTTCTCCTCTAAGTCACAGGCCAAGGATTCATCAAAATCAGCAGCCCACATCATCTGTATTAAAGATGATCTCACAAAAGTCAGATCTAATAAAGCTGACACTGAAAATGGAGAAAGTTACAATCTATCATTTCATGGTACTTCCATCTCCATTTACAGGTTTAAGGACAATGCTCATCAAAAAGCACTACTAGGAAACACATATCTTGATCACTGATAAACACAAAATCACATCAAGAAGACAAAGAGATCAATGAAAACCTGTCAGTTGAATTTATAATTATCTTCCAACAATGCTAAATCCAATTCAAGGTAATAATCCTATGGTTCTTCATAAAAGATATCACCTCATCAGAAATGTCTGATCCAGGGAAAATTAGCCATGTCATGCTCAGCTCTCTTTCAATGTTAATTTATAAAGGTTACAATATTGGATGTATAATGTAAGCATGTGGATAACTTATCAATCATCATTTAACAAGAGAATTTGGGTTTACCTTAATGAAATTGATATCAAAATTGTGTCAACATATCTAACACAGTATAATCATGTCATATCATGGATCAACCTGCCAACTTGAAAAGGCATTTGTTTGACTTGAAAATTGTATCAAGTAGGTGCTATGGTCCTAATGACCATTTAATAAATATAAGTTATAAAACAGAATGCAAATTCAACTGTTAATTTCAATTTCATTTGAGAGATGCGAAGGTAAAATTTCACTCTAGAAAATAAAGAAGAAAGAACGTACTAAAACAAAGCATATAACTATATGGTGTTATGTTAAATGGGTTACACCATTTTGGACGTTAACAAGTTAAACAGATCATACATCTCATTCTCATTGTTTGTTGAACAATAGGGTTGAATTTGTGCATGGATTTTGAGAATAGATTTTGAATACTGTTATGCTGGACTGTTGGTATAACATGAAGATTACATGTTAACATGAATTGCCACATCTAGCTGTCTACCACATTAGCACAATAATATGCATTCTAGGACTCAACCTGTAGATGACTATTTCTTTCAAGTGCCACAGAGCAATCCATCGATATTACTAGAAATAAACTTCAACATATTAAAGAAATCATGTAGATCTTTTGTCCCTCTTTCCCATCTATTTCATAAGCCTACACCTGCTCACTGGACCAAAATTACAAGAAGCCAACCAAAGAACATCACAATAACACAAACCCACCTTATCCCACCATGATGAGGTATTGACCCCACTTTTGATAAATGGGGTTTCTTCTGAGTCAATATATCAAAAAGAAAATAGCTTAAACTCCAGATAATTTTTTAGAGAAAAGGATTAAAAAGGAAAGGGAAACATGAGGTTAGAAAGCAGATCCATCCAACAAGAAGGTAGACAATGACAATCACTATATTCTCGTTCTTAGAAGAGAGACACAAACAGCTTTAAGGAGATTTGTCCAACAATCTTGTCAGACAACAAAAGGAAATGCAATTAGCAAGCCAAAAAAAAATATCCATAGGAATCTACTCATTGCTGCAAGTTTCTTGATCCAAACAACATATTCACAATAATAGGTAAAAGACAATGTAACCAACACCATAAATCTGCTGTAATTTGTTTGGGAAGAGAATGACTAAAGACTACAAACCTCCCACATCCGAAGTGCCTCATTAAAAGATAACTCCCTACGGAAAAGAACCATCAGCATTCGGAATGCAAAATGGAGGCTTTCAGCCCCTATACGGGACAAGTGTGCAAACATTTCCCTATCTGTGAATTCCAAGATGTGCCACAATGATTGCAACTGCTTCATCACTCCAGTTGGTCCTTCCATCTGAAAATTTTCCCGCTGGATAGGTGAAAAAGCAATTGTTAGAGAAGAACAAAAAATATCTAGTCAAACAGGTTTGCAATGGTTAGTAATACCATTCTCCTTAAAAGCATCTCAAAGCACCAAAATGCATCTGCATCATCCTCGAAGAGAACGACGAAAGGAGACAACAAATCACTCATACCTAAAACCAGAAATCCGAAAGAAAATAAGACAACTTTACGTTTTAAAATTTCAGGCACAGAATTCAATATTTCAAAAATTAGCATTATATGATATTTCTATAAAAATGATTACATAATATAAAAGTTTTTTACAGAAACATTAAGAAATAAAAATGTTACAACCTTGACAGTAACCAGTGGAAGGATCAACCCATGCATAGACAGCAAGGATATCTGACATCCTGGCTAAATTTTTCTTATCCTCATAGAACTCAAGATGACTATCTGTTCGCACCACATCAACAACTGAGAAACAAGAGACGTTGGCCCCTTAGAAGAACAGTAATGAAAGAAATCCATAGCATAGATTCACTGCCTTTCCAATAACATGAAATAACAAATGGACAACCAAGTTACCTATGCGGTGCAAAGTCCACAGCCATTCAGATACTCTGTCTTCACCAGTAGCCCCTCCTTGAGATGCTGCATTGAAAAATGGTGTTTCTGGGGCATCTGATATTCTCAATCTGTTCACTATTTCTTTTTTGTAATCCTGATTATTAGACCGTAATACCTGTTCATGATCATCATGATGAACTATTTCAATTTCGGAGTTGTTGTGATGTGAAACATTGTTAGATGGTGAACCACCAGATTCCATAATTAAATCTATGTTGTTATTAATTTGAAAACTGTGCATTCTGTCCTCTTTAAATCTTAATTTTTGTTGTGTGGAAGGTTCACTATCCTGTGCACTACATTCTTCCGTATCTTCCACTCCCCGATCAAATAAATCTGTGACAGGTAAAGGAGGAAAATCAAAATAACTCTCTGCTACGTATTGTGATCCATGACATTCATCCCCTATTTCAGGGGAACCACTATTATAAGGGCAGGAAGCAGGTAAAAAACAAGATGAGTCATATGCCGCGCTGTCTGTGCTTGCCCTCACACTGAGAAGCTCACCAGAATCACTAGAACTTTCCCTTTCAATTGCATAAGATGTTTCTGTACAATTATTATTCCAATTACTATAATTCTCAAATTTGTTAGTAGTATCAATAGAAGCTTGTCTACTTCTGACTTTAGCTTCCCCTCTCACTTCATCCTTGGATGATGTTCTCATATCCATAACTTTGGACCCCACAACAAATGCAAGTACACCAGTTCCTACGCTTGAATGCATCATTTGGCATTGCTTGATCAGATCGTTGTAGCGCTCCCTGCATGAATGGTTACATAAAGCCGTGTCATATTAACATAAAAACCACAGAATTATAGAAATTAAAACAGGTTAATTGCTCCAAATAGTTCAAATAACTAGCTCATCCTAAGATGTGCATTATCACATTCATGCAGTGTCACAAACTGCAAAAGCAATCACTAGGACATCTGATGATCAGAAAAGGATAAAGCAACAAAATAATTTGTTTTGTTTCCATCGTTGATGCAATTAAGGAAAACTATATTAACACCCCATTTGGTATAAATGAATCTAAAATATAAAATTCATTTGAAATGAATTCTATCATTTGGAAATGCATTTCCATGTTCGTATGATAAATTTAAAATGTGGAATTCAATTGAATTCCACGTAATCTATGTTTGTAATAAATCTAGAATTGAATCACATATATGATAATTGTCTAAAGTAACCTTAAAGAGAGATAGAGAAAGGAAAAAAAGAAGAAGAGAGAGAGGAGAGGAGAAAGAAGTGAGAGGGAAAAGAGGGAAGGAGGGGAGATTGAGATAGTCATATAAGTTTTGTTGAATTCATTTGAAATTCTACCAAATTTTACGGAAATTAGTTTAGTTATGTTCAATTCTACAAAATTGAATTCGTGGAACTAAAATGAATATTTTTAACATATCAACCATGAAAATATGAGATTTCAAATTCATTTATACCAAATATGGGTGAGAGATTATTTTGATTAAGAATTAATTATGAAATTTCAGATTTTTCTTGTAGATTTTCCCATTTAAGAAGATTAAGGTTTTGGTACTATTTAGGATATTTTTATTTTTATATTAGGAATATTCAGAAATCCTTTGCTTCCTATTTAGCATTGGTTTCAAACTTACTAGTTTAGGATTCCTAATCCTATATACCCATGTAACTTATAATTTTAGGTTTCTAATAATGGAATTTAGAGTATTTTGATTTGGTTTGGAAGGCTCGGGTGCCTAGTTTCTCTTTCTTCTTTTCTCTCTTCTTGTCTCCCAGCTGCTACTATATATTTTTTTTTCTCATTTTTACTCTGCAGCTACAGTACTTTGGCTGCTGTTCAAGACCCTAGAAAGCCTCCAATTTCTTTTATTTTCTCACTTCAATAATCTCTTAATTCAATTCCTAACCCAAACTCTCCTTCTTCCTCGTATCTGAACCCAGAAACTCATCAATTGCTTGAGATTTGCCCACCACAGCAATATTAATGGTTAGTTGGTCAATTGTTTTCTCAAAAAGTCTTCCATAAACATACAATTGTGCATCGTATGTGGAATTATCTTAAGACACCTCTAAGGATACACTGCCTTGTCAAACTATTAACCATGTCTGAGGTAAGGTAAAAGGGATCATAGTAACTCTATTCGATGTACCAAAAAAAAAAAGGTAACTCTACTTGAATGGAATCATCACTTTTAAGATAGAAGGGCAAATATAGTGCCACTATAGTGAGGCTCATGGGTAACACTTGCCTTTGCCACTTTATCATGGAAACAAGCATTTGCCACTTTATCATGGAAACAAGCCATAGTATGACAGAGTAAGATTTACGGGTGAGATATATAGATAGCGAGTGAAGAAAAGAAAAGATGAAATAACTTAAAAGACACTAATATCAGACTCAACCTAGAAATTAAAGCTGAACTGCTAGGGTACATTTGGTAAAAACAGGTCCTATGTTAAGATCTTACCAATAAAAAAAATATATATATCCTTTTCTTCTTCTAGGAAAACAGAAAGCATCATCAGGTGGAACAATAATTCACAGCATCAGTTAGATGAGATTTTTTTTTTCACAACAAACCATAATTAGAAATGACAAAAGAAAAGCAAAATGATGTGAACTATGGATGATTCATTCTTCCAAATAACTACAATTCTAGGCTGAGTTGACTTGAGTTTATACTTTAACACAAAAATCATAAGCAAATGAGAATAACCTGAATATTCAACAATGTGGAATTGCAACAAAAGAAATCCACATTTTAGGAAATGGAATAGCAGTACACTAGAACTTGATTTACAAAGATTATTCAATTAGTTGAATGCAAGCTGTGCAGCAAAAGAAATATGCATTTAAACGGAAGTTTATTAGAAAATTTTGAAAATAAAAAAAGCTTAGACCTTCGGGCTGTCCTCAGCTGCTTTCGGTACTCGGCAGTGCTGCCCAATGAATAACAACCAAGTAGAAATTCCCAAACTTCCGCCCTGATAGCTGGATCCACACCCTATAATATGCAGCAGATATAGTCATTTCATTTATATGGACATCAGACAAAAGGAAACAATATATATTCCTCATAGGAATAGCCCAAGCACTGATCGTAACCCAAGCCTGCCTTGGAGAGAGGGACCTATATGCAGCTATTATGCTTCTTTTAGCCATTATAATAATAGGAAAGTTAAATGATTTTATATTTTTATAGGTTCATTTAGCAATTTTCTATTTTTTGTCTCTATATATGGTCGTACTCCTCTATAAGCATATTTGGTTTTTAGTTGAATTAAATTATTTTGGAAGTCAGAACCTAGGGTTCTACATGAACTAGATAGGATCATTTTTAGGGGTAGTGGAGGGGAGATCATTGGACAAAATTGAAATTGATAAATGTCATTTTCACCATGCTACTAATTACTTACCCAAAGATAGAGAGCAGGTGTGGGAAGGAAGTAGACTGACCAAACATTTAAATGAATAATGCAACATAAAACTAGCAAGCACAGACAAAGTCAGACAAATGGAAACACAAGAAAAATCCTATAATTCTGTGATTCATTTTTGTGTCATTTTCGTAAATGTAGTGTTTGTATGTTATCATTTTAATACCAGTTTTAATTAACATCATTAAAATGATACTTATGTAGTGCTTGTATGATATAAAAGAACAATGAAGTTCGAGTATTATCCAGATGACAAACTGGCATAACAACAGTAACCAAATTAGCAATTCCTTTGATGATAAAAGAACAATATAAGATAGCATAACATATATTATAAAATACAAGCTTAATATAATTTATATATATAACAGATTGAAAAAAAGCAACCCCAAAGTGAAAAGCGCCAAACCACGTATTTTTTTGAACTTTTCCCTAGCATAATGGCCAGTAGAGATTTCAAAATGCAAAAACATGCTATTGATAGTTTAAATTTAGAATACACAAAAATAAGCTTGCCTCCCTGTTCCTCTATTTCTTCTTCCAAATAAGCATACACATGATGATTTGTGACAAGCATATGGATTAGGATAGCAGTGCAACAGTACCAATTCAGATCATTGATTTTCAGGTGGCCAATAATGAAGAAAAGGCATACCTTAATCTGGTGGTTTTTTTTTTTTTTTTTTTCTAACAGGAAAAAAATCCTACAAATATTCAAGGGAAAAATACTTTAGGTGCTTCAATTCTCTCAATAGACATTTGGCTTGAAGCTTGCCAAAAATCTCACTTCACACCTAAAAGTTCTGGTCTCTCTGCTTTCCTTTTTCTCGGCCCCAAACAAATTTGATACATAAGAATCTAAGAAAAGGATGGAGACATAAGTACCAATAACTAACAACAATTTTTATATTGGCTATCCAAAAAGATAGCAAGCTTCCAATCAATGGTAGATACAACATCAAACTGGCAGCAAGACTTCTTCAAAACATCCAGTAACAGGCAATGTATATGTCGCTAGATTATCTTCCCCATGACTTTCTTAAACACAATTATGTCTACGTTGGGTGAACAGGAAGAGAAATAAACAGATTAGAAAGTTCTAAATTTTTTCATCTTCTCTTGTTTATTCAAAAATTAAAGGGCAAAAAGGGAGAGAAAATGCAAGAGAAAAATCCCTTCTTGAAACTGCTAAAAATTTCTTCACAGAAAAGGGGAGATTTAAGAGAAAGTGCGTATAATGAGTGCAAGATGTTTACTAAATGCAAGATAAAAACTCCCTACAAAAACAACCTAGAGAAATTATATAAGATGATTCCCTCCCCTCCCATTTTCTTATTTATTGTTCCTCAGTCTTTCCTATAAAAAATTTAGCCAAACACAATTGTAAATTTATTAGAGCTAGAAGAACCCCCAAGTCCATGATTCACAATAGCATGATCCACCACCAAATATTTATTGGAAACAAGCCATCATGATAAACAATTAAGAAAGAGGAGAACATTAACATTAAGCATACTAATATAATACCTTACCATAGACTCCCCACCAAGCCCCGCTCTTCTCAATATTATTCCCAATATAACTACACTAGATGGAAAATATTAACTCTCACCAGGGAAAAAATAGGTAAAATATAGAAATGCACGAATAGCACAAGTCAATCAACTGAAAATGAGTTATGGATATATGTCCATGCTACAATGGTGAAACAACATACCCCCACAACAATCAACTTGAGTGCTTTCTGAAAACCAGAAACCTTCCCGTCACTACCAAAAGTCGCCTGCCACTTTTCTGGTTTAAGCATTCTGCTTACCTGCCCCATCATAGAATCTCATATGATAATTTTAAACAAATAATAAGAAATATCGGTCATCATTACAATTACACTATAAAAGAAGTTAAAAAGAGAGAGAGAGAAGAGTAATCCCATCCAAATTGAACAAGTCACACCACAACCAGAGTGCCTTTTCAAACTCTAGAAACATTTATTAGAATTCACAAGATATATAATAAAATGACTACCTCTGTTACCTCTATGTTCTAGGAATACACCAAAAACTTTGACTCCAAAGGGAAAGGGATAAAGTACATGGTCACGATTAGTGATCTCAGAAATCTATCCTGCCACTACATTAGTCAATCCACTTTTGGAAATTTATCACTTACTTTCTGGTCTAGGCTCTTCATACTCCTCTGACTCACATTAACTTGTTTCTCCTATTGATCACAATCTCTCGATTTTGACAGAATACAATATGTAAACTTTCAGCCTCCTGACTGAACCATCAATGTGTGCATGTGTGTGTTTGGCAGGGGCAGGGAAGGGGACAATTGGATTGGTCATGTCTTTCCACAGCTGATAAGAATTTCTCTTATTTTTTTCTACTTTGTTTCCTTAAGTGCATGAGTGGAAATCCAAGAAAAGTAAACTAGTGCACCCATACACAATTCATTGGGCTTTCAGTGGAACTCACTAAGTTCAAAATCATCCCCACCCTCCAAAAAAGAAAAAGTTTTGAAAAAGAAGAAGAGGAAACATTGGTTATTTAGATCAATAATCATAATATTATTAATGAACATAAAAAAAAATAAAAAGAGAGAAAATCAATAAAATTGTTGATGATAGAGTCTTACAGCTATAACAACCTTTATTGGCGATTGAGAAAGACAAGGCTCTCCAATTTCGCGAACTATCGAACCAACTCTCTGCAAGTTCACTGTTCCAGCTTTTGGACAACTCCATTGCTTCTCTTCTTCTCCACAAGACATTTACAGTTCACACAAACACACACACACACACACACTCTCTCTCTCTCCACCTAATTCAATCTTTTCCTTATTATCATCACCAAAAAAACCTCAATTTAAGAAACCAAACAACTGCACAAAAAAAACAAAAAAACATATAAGAAGGAAATGCCGCCTAAAAACCAACATTTGATTGCAAAAACACGAATCAGCAACAACACCTTCCAATTTCTTTAACATGAATTTGATTACTGTGAAACAGAAATTGTGAATATAAACCCTAATAATCTAAGAAGATGAATTGAAAATACAGATAAAATTTCCGATTGAAATACCAAAAAAAAAGAAACAAATTACACAAACAAACTCATTTCAACAAATAACAAAATTAACTGAAAATGAATCCAAATGAGTACATCCAAATGGAAAATAAAACGGATTTCAAGTAATCAGATGATTGATCTAAACAAATATTATATAAATAACAAATATATGCATGTATATATGTATATATATATATATATATGTATATATATAGAGAGAGAGATAGAGAGAGAGAGAGAGAGAACCTGAAGAAGGAGGAGGAGAATGAAGAAGAAGAGAATGAGATCTCTGAGAATGGGAGAGGAAGAAGAGGGAAATGGAGGAGCTTCTCCTCCGTCGCCATTAACAATTTGTATTACAAGGGTCCGTTTCTTCTCTCTTCTCTTGCTTCCCCTGAAATTTGTTTTTTTTTTTTTTTTGAGCAACTATTAACACTTAATTAATCACGCTAATTAGTTAAAATGGATTTTGATCTTGTCATTAGTTAGATTTTAAGCTGAAACTGTATATTTAAATTAAAAAATATTTTACGTGATGTCATAATTTGGTAGTTAGTCAAAATTAATTCTAAATTTGTAGGGGAGATAATGTTTAGTATATATAATAATATGATAATAATAGCAATAAAATTACAACTTTAAAGAATTAATTTAGTAAAAAATCTTTTACATGATGTCATAATTTGGAAGTTAGTAAAATTAATGTAATTAACTCTAAATTTATAGGGGTAGTAATGTTTAGTATATATAATATAATAATAATAATAATAATTACAACTTTAAAGAATTAATTTATTAACAAAATTTCAAATTTTAAGCTGATATGATATAATTTTTTATTTTTTTTTTACTTGTATAATGTAATTTTTAAAAAATAATTATAAAATTTTATTCGTAAATTTATTTAATAATAAAAATTAATTTTAATTAACGTGTAAATTAATTAAAAATACTCTAAACTAAGTAGAATAAAAATAAAATAAAATTGATTCTAAAAAAAATAAATAAAATAAAATTGTTCTTATTCCAAGGTGGTACGCTAGGTTAGGAGAACTGCGCCGGTTCAAAGCAACGGACAAACAGAAAAAGTGATGTAATAAATAAATATGATAATTAATTAATTTGAAAATGTTTTTTATTTTATAAAAAATTAATTAATATAATGTGTAGTTTATAAGTAATTAATTAATTTTAGTTTTATAAAATAAAGAAGATAATAATCATTTGTTTAAGAATTTAGTTTAAAAAAAATAATTTATTTAATGGAATAATTTGAAATTACAAATTATGATCTATGAGTGTAATTTTTTCATACTAACAATTAAAATGAAAGTTACCTCATGACTATATGACATAATCATTAAAAATTATGTACAATTATTATGATTTCACATATTAGGTAATCATGATACATAATTAAATATGTTTTTTTTATTAGAAATTGAATAAGTCGAAATAATATTGTAACATTATCGATAATTAAATATGTTTATTTGAGTAAATTATGTTATTTACTCACATCAATTTCATATTCAAATATCAATTTAGTTTTTAATTAAATTTCATTTCAATTTATTCATATAAATTTCATAATCACATAATTAAATATGTTTAAATAGCAACTTTTTTTAATATTTCAAATTTTTATTTTTACAATTTAAAACATACAGTTTTTGGAAGTCATTGATTTTTCTTGTTTTGATGATAATTAGACATGAACCTTTTATTCAGTTGATTAGCCTTATAAATGTGAATGAGACATTGTTTTAAGAGGGATTACAAAAATTTATATAAAAAAAAATCAAAATTTTTTTTTTGAGAAAAGAAAATTGCAGGATGGATCTTCTAATTAAAGAGGAGTAAAAGAGAAAAAGCAAGTCCAAACAGGCAATCAAAGAAATAAAGTTTAAGAAGGGAATATCAATCCCTACAATTTATAATGGATAAACTACCGAAATAAAAAAGAGTCTTTTATATATATATATAGATAGATTTAAATTAATTATACAGTTAAATTTTTTTAAATCACTAATACTTCAATATTTTTGTTAAAATAATTTATAAAGTCAGCTCTAATACTAATAAATTAATGTACCCCTAGGTATAGTATAATGACAAGTGCAAATACGATTAAGCAATAGATCCCAATACTAAAAAAAAATACTAATGAAATAAAAGCTGATTGGTATATACAATATACATGGAGATTTATTATTAGCGTAATGTGAACCAGGGTATATATTTTTAGGGCCCGTTCAGTATTATTTTATGTTTTCTATTTTCTATTTTTTAAAAATAAAAATAAGATTTTGAAAATCAGAATTTTTTATTTTTTATTTTCTGTTTTTAAAATGTTTCTGGATAAATATGAAAAAAAAATAAAAAATAATAATTTTTTAAAAAATATTTTCCAATACTTATTTTTTTGAAATTTGAAAAAAAAAAAACAGAAAACCGCAGTGATACCAACCGCTCCCTTAATTATTTTATCTTCAAAAGATTATCAATTTCTTATTGATATGATAATAAGAATTTTTTTAGCATAGGATAGAGAAATTTAAAGTTAAGTTATATATATATATATATATATATAAAAGAACTAATAACTTATGTGTCATAAAGGTTGTTGTCTCTTTTGGGTAATGAAGGAAGTTATTTTTAATTAACCAGTTTTGAACTGAAATTTTTAAAATTTTATTTTTTAGAGCATCCCACCATTTGACCTTAAATCTTATGATGAGAACACATTGACCATCATGTGTATGATTATAGTGAAAATACCAGATACATACCCAAGGAATGAAGAATTCTGAACAAAAGATGAGAAAATGATGGAATCTCCTTTCTGTTGGTGAAGGTTTGAAATTATTTTTGAAAAGTTCATATCAGGGTTGAACATCAGGTATTAAAGTTTCAGGAATATTCCCATAATAATTTCATCATTGAATAAACCAATAAGATAATTTTGAAATTTAAAAATTTCTGTCAAAGTAAAATAGTCAAGAATGACTATTTCCTTCGTTTTGAATGCAGAAATAATTAAACTATGCTTGTTGATAATCCCAATAATTAAAGTACTGACAATGGTTAATTCTGGTATGAAAGTCTGCTGGGAATGGTTTGAGACTGTTTAGGTCAGTTCCCCAATTAGAAGGGTGGATGATATTTTGAATAGTGCATGTGGAATATGATAGATTAGGGTGATTTTGATGTTTTTTGAAATGTTTGAATTTGGCGAAGCCAGTGGATTCCAAAATGGCCTGGTAGAAAGATTGAGATTTGATTTTATCTCATGGTTTGAAGAACCATCATTTTGGAAAAAAATTTGAAATTGCTTTGGAGGGTTTTTCAGTATAAAATCCTTCATTCATAGTCAATATATTTTGAAAATGTTTTTTCTCAAGATATTCATTTGTTTTTAAAAATTGTTATTATGAGATAAAACAATTTGAGAGTTTGAAAAATTTTGAGATGGTTTTTGAGAGGGAAAGTCCATCTCTGTTTTTGAAATATTGATAGAAGTTTTACCTTTGTCCTCTTTAGAGGATGTGGCTGGAGAAGCCTTTGAAGATGAGGCTTGGGAAGCCTGTGACATATTGTGAAGGGCTATAAGTAATTCTGGTAATTGGGCTAATTGTTCAACCCATGTTTGAATTTGAGCATGTTTATCTGAATATTGGGTCTCATTTTCTCCTTCTTCTACAACCATATCCATCAAGGATTTTATTGGTTGGGCTGATGAAGGTTTTATAGTTGGAGTGGTGGTGTTTGAAGAAGTTTGGGCAAGGATTTTATCATTGTCTTGGTTTGAATCTGTTTTCTGAGCTTTACCATTGTCTTTTGATTTTCTAGGCATTAGGTCCTGTTCTGAAGAAATTCACGGGTTAAGAAATTCAGAACTGAGTTTGTATCTCCCTTTATATATTCAATATCAAAATCAAATATAGAAAAGTATAGCTTGCCATCTGGCAAAAATCTGTTTTGAAGCTATATTTTGAACATCTTTTTGCAAAATTTCTTTAGCTGATTTACAATCAATTCTTAAAAGAAAATTTTCATTTAAAAGATTACTTTAAAATTTTGAAATGCACAATACAATTGAAAGAATTTCTTTTTTAATTGAGATTAATTTTTCTGACAATTATTCCAATGTGCATATGTGAACTGGACTATGCATTTCCGCCCATTTTGAAATTGTTTTAAAATTCCTCTATATCCTATGTCTGATGCATATGTTTCCACAATTTTTTGAGCCAAGGGATCAGCTATATGCAGACATGGGATTTCTAAAACTTGATTTTTAATTATTTGAACAATCTAAAAGGATGACTCTAGAAATATCAAAAATATTGTTCAGCATAATAATTTTTCAAATGCTAATCTTTAAACAATTGGAAAATAACTTACCAGAATCGAAAGTCAAATTCAAAAGTTTGTTGTTTCCCAAACAATTATTTCAAAACCAATTGAGTCTAAATCCATGGAGACTAATAAAACAGTGGACAAAAAACTCAAAAATCCAATTTTCAAACCTTACCAAATGACTAAGTCTAGTCAACAATAATTTCAAACAAACAAACTTGAGTTTGTCTAAGCTATCAAAGATCAACTCAGTCGTATAATGTCAAACCTCTACCTCAGAGTCTTATGCTCAAATAACGCCTGACACTACACAAACTTCTTCCAGAACTATTAGTGTCATTGACCAAACTCAATCAACTTCTGATGAAAAAATATTCAAACAAAATAACAATCCTCAGGTCAACAGATTGACTTGGCAAAATCTTGTTCCTAGAATCACTGCTCCTGATATAGGTATTGAAAACAGACTTAATATCTTGACCCAATCTAGATTCAATGCTTCATCTGTCTATGAATGGAATATTGATAACATGTCTGAATATAATATCCTTAGTTTTCTTCAACAGATGGCCATGGCAGCCAATGCCTACAAAACCCAAACTGGAACCTCTGATAGAGCTATTGCTGAGCTCTTAATAGCTGACTTTTCAGGACAACTTAAAGGTTGGTGGGATTATCATCTTACCACAGACCAACAATTTGAAATTCTAGGTTCTATTCAAACCTTTCAAGATGGAACACCTATTCTTGATGATAGAGGTAACCCAATTGAAGATGCAGTTTCAACACTCATCTTAACCATATCTCTTCACTTCATAGGAGACTCGTCCCATCTTAAAGATAAAAATGTTAAGCTTCTTAGTAATTTCAGGTGTAGGAGACTTAGTGATTTTCAAAATTACAAAAATACTTTTCTTACCAGAGTCATGTTAAGAGAAGATTCAAATCAACCTTTTTGGAAAGAAAAATTTATTACAGGATTACCAAAAATCTTAGGAGAAAAGGTTAAAAATAATATCAAACAAGCTTTTGGCAATCAAATTCCTTATGACCAGTTCACCTATGGAGAATTAGTCAGTCTTACCTAAAAGGAATGACTTAGAATTTGTCAAGACTTAGAACTTCAAAAACACTTGAAATGAGAAATGAAAAGACCAGACAAGAACTAGAAAGTTTTTGTCAACAATTTGATTATAATCTCATTCAGTCTCAAAACTGTAGTGGTCAGTGCAAAAACAAATCCTACAAAAAATTTAAACATTCTTATAAACATAAAAAGTCTTTCCAAAAACAAGATGACACCTATTATAAGAAATCTTCTTCTTCCAAAAGAACTCAACAAGAAGAGCAGAAATTTTATTTATGACATCTTCTTCTAATTGAAGTTTATGAAGTCTGGTATTAAGTCTACAGAATTTTGAAGTATGATCTCTGAGTTTGCATATTACAGTACTTTAGAAAATTCAAAACCTCTTCAAATTGATGAGTTAGCTGACTCCTCTTTCAGTTCAAAAACATAGTTAAGTTCTGGAATAGATTCTAAAGTAAATAAAATAAATTTCAAACAAATTAATATGTTGACTAAAAGTTAAGAAGCAATTCTCGAAACAGTCAAATATATTAATAATCCTCAAATTCAAAAAGAGTGTCTTGATTCACTTATAATATATATATATATATATATATATATATATTACTATTTTATCTATGAGATTTGACTAAATTAACGAACGCGTCTTTATTTTTTGAGAAACTCACTATTTCATTCTTTTATTTTCATTCTGTCAAAAGAATTGGTCATTATGCCATTTTTATCATTAAAATCCTATAAAAAAAAATTAAAATGCTCCTCATTTACAATCAAAAATTTCATATTCTACCTAAAAACAACCCTATAACAAAAACCTTATTTAAAAAAAAAAAAAAAAACAAATTCAGCATATAAATTAAAACTCAACTAAATCCAAAAAGAATTTATTCTTCATGAATGAGAAATAGCTAATTCTAAACCATAAAAAAAATTGATAAAAATAAATGAAAAAAAATTAAGTTTGTATAATTACAAAGCACGTTGATGTATAAGAAATTTGTCCTTCCTGTTTATTTTCTTTTTGTTCAAAAAGGAAAAACAAAAAATAAAATAATACAAAATAATACAAAAAATATAAAATATAAAAATAAAAAATAAAAAATGCAAGTTACTTGGATCGCGAACCGGGGATGAAGGAGCATTAACCTTGATGGACCGATCGGTTAATTCTTTGGCTTGAATGGCAGTGCTTGGCTTCAAGAGTGAATATGACAATGACAGGTGGCCTTGAGATCGGCGCACAGTGATGGGATTCAGTGGTTGTGGTGAGAGCCCTCATGGTGGTGGCATTATTAGACAATTGCCTCTGGTCGCTAATCAGCAAGGCTAAGCCATCACTAAGGTCGCCATTCTCTCTCGTCTTTGCAATTTTTGAGGGCCCGTCATCACCGGAGCTCACATCTCCTTTTCGCCATGTCCTCTCGCCTCTACCTTTTTCTTTGCTTATTCTGATTGTTTTGCTTTGCAAATTCATTGCACTTTTCTTTGCTATTAGATTCACAGATTCAGCTTGATAATGAATGGTTTTTTATTTTAATTTTCCTATGCTTGTTGGTTTTCTCCTTTTTCTTTAACAATTAAAATTAATTAACAGATATTGATGGTGTGATGGTAGGAGTATTTTGGATATTAGTTATTATCATTTAAAATAAAAAATTAACTGAATTTTGAAGAACTTTGGATGAAATAATCAATTCTTTTTATGAAATGAAAATAAAGGGATGAAATGGTAAGCTTTTTAAAAAATAAGGACGTGTTCATTAATTTAGTCAAATTTTAAGGGTGAAATAGTAATTTAATTTTATATATGTATTGTCATTTTTTGAAATGTTATATACTATCATTAGATTAGGTTTATATATGCAATATGATAATAAGAATTTAAATTATTTTAACTTTATAATTAAAAAATAATCACGTTTTCTTAAACAATATGTCAAATCTGCACTGACGATTATGATATAGACAATTTTTTATTATTTTTTTTTTGGGATACACTTTTTTATTCGGGGCACCAATCAATCAAACGGTAGGTAATTTTAGTTAGGTTGATTTTATTTTATATTTTTTATAGATATTTTTTTTCCCTATGATTAGGTAGGTTTTTGTTCTACATTTCTCACGTTTCATTAACATATATTTCTCATAAAAAAATCATAATTTCATTTTTTTAATGGCCTAATCACTTAAAAATTCAAATATTTTTTTTATAATTTTATTCAAAAAGTTTTATTTTATGAATTTTATTATAATTATAATTCATAAGATTAAGAGAAATTGATTAAATTTTAATTTAAAAATAATAATATGTTCATAACTTAAATAAAATAATTATATTAATATTATTTTCTCTCACTTCACATTGTGACCATAATTTTCATTTTAAAAAATTATTTCTCTCTTTTTTTCATTTTTTTTTCTCTCAATCTAAAAAATCAAATTATCTTTTTATTTGTACTATGAATTTAAATATTTATTGGGTTTTCCAATTAAAAAAATAAAGATAAAATAATATTTGAATTTTATAAATATTTATGAGATTGTATGCAATTTATATTTATCTATATATATATAATAAAAGCTCAACACAAAAATTATTTAGGAAATATTTCCCCGAATATCAAATAATTCTTTAAAAATTATATCTATATGATTTCTAGTTATTATTTTTTTTATGCTACTATGCTTATGTAAATTTCAATTAAAATTTATATCTTTTTATTATTTTTTCAGCTGGTCTATTTATAATAAACTTGACTTATATTTTTCTTTATATAAATATTCAAAATTATTAAAAGATAATATTTAAATTTAATAAAAAAATAATTTAGTATGTTAATAAAATTTTAAAAACATGATTAAAATACGCACACTGTACATGCTAATAACTAGTTTTTTTTTTTTTTTTTTTTCTTTTATAAAACATAATTTTTTTTTAAATACTTAAAAAGGTTGTAACCAAAAAAAAATCTTTTTTTTTTTTAATTTGTTTCGACTAAAGACTCAAGTTCAAAATTTCTCAATTCTAATAATGACTCGAATACTACTAAATAAAAGTTGATTATGAAAAAAAACAGTTAATTTAAAAAAATCATATATATATATATATATATATATTTTTATCTTATCAAATTTCCAATGAGATTTTGGTTATTGCTTTGGCATATATCTTCGTAAAAAAGTTGATGATAAAAAGGACAAATTTGTGCTAATTTTATATTATGTATTATAATCATAGTCAAATTTTCAATTCAATCACTTTTGAAAAATAGTTATTAAGTTTGATATGGAAATGACATGGGACTTAATATCAACTACATTAGAAAACAACAAAATTCTCACTATTTATATTAACAGGAAAAGTGATCACATCATCGTTCAAAACGCAATGATATAAAATCTACATGATGAAAATAGATTCTCATCAATTAAATATAAATATTATTATTTCCTTTTTTTACATAAGTATTATTATTTTCATATTCAAGTTATTGTCTCAAGTATATTTTTTTTTATATCGGCTGCCATTATTATCAGATACTATATTACAGACCATAACATATATTTTTTTAAAAATTTATCCAAAATTTGTATTAGAAAATTTTCTCTTTTAAATTTAAATTTCAACTTTTTAATTAGAAAACGAATTTTGAATGAAATAAAATGAGTTTACATTGTCTTTAAAAATAAGGATTGCAACTTAAATATTTGAAAATGGTTGGTTTTTATCAATTTTTTTTTTTAAATTTTAGTTTTAACTAAAATTTAAAAATGATTTTAATATTACTAAATAAAAAACTTATTAATATTTTATCTTTTTTACTAGTATTAAAAATCAACTATAAATTATTATATGCAGATGTTATTTAAATATAATTTATTCATAAAGATATTACCAACCGCGACATTTGAGAAGTTGGTGTATGGGATTGGAATGAAATGACAGAGATTTCAAGTGATATTAATTTGAGGGAGAGAAATATGCACTGTACTCTTTTTCTGTTCAATTTAGTTATAGGCAAACTAATATTGCAGCTTATTCGATTGTTAGAACTTCAACTGTTAATATTAGTCCTACTGTATGATAAGTAGCTCCTATATTTTTAGAGTTTTTGCTTGATTTTGATGATAGTTATTAATAAAGCTTATTACTCTTTCTTAAAAAAAAATCAACTAAAAATAGCATTGAATTCTTGCTTAGTCCTTTTATTATTATTATTAATCCGAATTTAAATATAATAATTTTAATTTTAATTTTGTATTCTTTTGAGTTTACAAATCCCTCTCATATCCATGCAGCCGGCAATATCACATCCATATCTATGAAATAGTCAAAGAACGATATAAATAATAAATTAGCTATCAAAATTACAAGTCAAATCAAGATTTGAACCTTTATATGTATGTTAATCTCTTCAATGATTAATTTAGGTGATTAAATCTATACAATTTGAATATGACAATCCAAAAAAATTGAAAATTTCAATCTTTTGTCTCATATGAACTTCATAAACACGTAAAGTAAACTTTTTTTTTTTTTTTTTAATATAATAATTGTTATGGTTTGGTTGCTTGCGAAATTTCTATAATATACACAATAGAGAGGTTGGTATACTTGTTGTCCATACTGAAATTTCAACTTTATGTAATAATTGCTCTTTAGAAATTTTAAGGCAATACTTGCTTATAATGTTTGAATGCAATCACCACCTATTATAATGGTAGTTAACAATACAACTTTTCAAATGTAAATCAATGAGCACATGTGCCTACAAGTAATTAATGAATATGACAATTAATGAATTGAAAACTATATAATTCAAAATGAATTAATTTTTTTAGATTTTTCAAATTAGTTAGGTTTGATTTTTTTTTTTAAACAAAAAGTATATAATAATAATTTTATAATTTAAAAAATTAATATAAATTAGAAATACTAATTTTTTATTAAAAAAAAAAGAACAAATCACTGCAAACAGTACACAATATCATAAAATTTAATATTTTTTAGTACCAACAACATTCAGTATTGAATATTTAATTTATGAAATACATTAAATAAAATTCAGTACACTTCCATAATAGATTTAGTATCTACTATTGTTTATATAAGCCATGGATTTCGAACCAAATAAAAAGTCACAACAAACAGTATATATTAAACAAAAAACAGTATACTTCTCGCAAATAATTAGTATTTAATACAAATTTAATATATTTACACAATATAATTAGCAATGACGGAGGGAAGGGGGGGGACCAAGAGGGGCTATGGCCCCCCCTAACCTCCAAAATACAAAATCTTTTAGATGTAAAATTATAAAAATTTAGCCATATATTGTATTTGACCCTCTTGTTTTAGGTGAATTTTTTTCTTAAATATATAGAAATTGATTCAATTATACATACCACTTTGATATAAATTATAATTTAAGAAATTTGGCCTCCCATAAAAAAAATTTCTAGCTTCGTCATTAATAATTAATATTTACTACTATTTATACAAGTTATAAATTTCAAAAAAATTAAAAAATCATAGTAAACAGTATATATTAAACAAAAAATAGTATATTTCTTACAAATTATAAGTATCTTACACTGTTTAATATTTAATTTATGAAATACATTAAATAAAATTTAGTATACTTCTATGATATAAGTAGTATATACTATTGTATATATAAGTCATGGATTTCGAATAAAATAAAAAGTTACAGCAAACAGTATACATTATACAAAAAATTATATACTTTTAGTAAATAATTAGTATCTAATATTGTTTAAAATTTAATTTTATTTTCAAAAAAATTAAACATTAAAATTTAATGATTTTTCAAAAAGAAAAATTATAAAACATTTACTTAACTAACTCAAAACTATTACAAATTCTATTAAATTAATGATTCATTACAAAATAAACCCTAAGAGGTTAAAAATTAAAAAAAAATAATTAAAAAGTAATTAGAAAGGTATAAATATGAAAAAAAGTAAACTAAAAGATTATAAATATTAAAAATATAAAAAATAAGGCATATGATATAAATTTTTATATATATATTGGGTTCAAAGGCCCAATAGGTTCGGCTACAAAATCAGAATAACTGGTTCCTTTTCCAAACCCTATCCATTCCAATATGTAACAATTTTGGGCCATAGTGGTCTGGGCCCTTTTAACTGATTATTCAAGACAATTACACCTTTTTTTTTTTTTTTAGGAAATTACACTGTACACTTTTTTTTTTTAATTTTTATTTACAATTATACTCCTAATTTTATTGTTTTAAATTTTTATCCTACCTAATTAATTTTTATATGCCTCTTTACTTTCTTTTTAACAAAAAATACGTTTTTGCTGGTGAGGAATGGCGATAGAGTATTGTTTGTATCGCGATGGAATATTGTGTCTATTACAATTGGTTCTTTGGAGAAATGAGACCAGAGATTTGGAAAAATTGAAACAACCACTAAAAAACAAAAGAGAGAGAAGGCAAACCGACATTGAAAAATTATCCCACGCCCTGCCACATTTGAGTCCCACTTTACTCCCTTCATTATTGCTATCCTTTCCATTTATTATCTTTAACCCACTTGATCCCTCCAAATAACCAAACAGATTTATGTATTAATCCTTCTTTTTTTTTTTTTTAAATAATTTTTCAGTTTTCTTAATACTATATAAAATACGTAACTGAGGTTAGATATAAATTTCATTAGTAGCTAATAAGTTGGATATATTAAATATAAGAATTCATGCAAATTATCACACATAAATAAATTAAAAAAAAGAGCCATAAAAGTTAGATATATAAAAAATATATATATTTTTTTATTTCTAAAAATTGGTAGATGACTGTATAAATTTCATTTTATCAGCAAAATATTTGATAAATTACCATAAAAGCTAATATTTTTATTACTTGAACAAAAAAAATGTAATAATAAATTTTAATTATATGCATATTATATTTTTTAACATATAAATAATAAATATATGATATTATTA
>CATKHJ010986814.1:0-11755 GCA_949750685.1 Vernicia montana
AATTTGAATCTTTCATAAATGATGAAATGGGGGAATTTTTTTTAGTTAAACTCAAATCACTGAAAACTTGTAAATACAAAAAATAAGTTAAAAATGTGTGTTAAAAATATTCTGATGAGTCCATTCTGAAGATTAAATGAACCTCAAATTTTATGGAGAGAAGTCTAAACAAAATAAAAAACAAATTCATGCTCACTTTATGTTTGATGTACATTAATATTTATAAAAAGTGGTCATATTTTATCATAGTTTTCTTTTATTCTTGTGTCTAAAATGACCCAATATATTATAGATATTATGATGATATAAAAGTAAGTAATTTGAGAAAAAAATAAAAATCAAATGTTGGCTTTGATTGTAAATTTATATTTTTTAAAAAAAAATCACTTATATTAAAACAAACTACCATTTTATTTGGATAGAAAAAATATATTTTCCTTACTCTTTTTTCTTTGTTTTTTAGAAAAAAATGAATCTTATATTCATTTTTTAAAAAATAAATCTTAATCTAAAAATATAAATATAAAATCATATTAAGAAGTAAAAAATAAGAAATTAAATTTATTTTAATAATCTTCAATCGTGTTGATTGCTAAGTATTGAAATTAACAATTCAATGAAAAACAAATTTTATTTGGTGATTATTATGAGTTACAACTTGATTTTAATATTTTTGAATAAGTGTGATTGCTTGATTATTACTTTATTAGTAATACATTCAAAACTAGTAATTTTTTTTTTTTTTCACTGAAAAAAAACTATAAACTAGTAATTCAAACACTGAAATTTAAATATATATAAGAAAATATAATATTTATTTTTAAAAAATCTAATAAATCTCTTTAAAAGAATAACAAAACTCATAAAGGAAAAAAATAATAAAAATAAGAATAAATCTATGTCCAAAAAAGATAAATTAATATATTTAAAAATTTGTATTTATTTAATATAAATAGAAACTCAGCAAACCAAACATAAGAGAACCATGCCAACTAAATGAAAAAGTAAAACAGTGGTCAAAAAAGCAAAATTTAGAGAGAGAGAGAAAAGAAAAAAAAAAACAAAGAGAAAAAGGCAAGATATTTACCTTACTTTTGTATGATAGAAGTATTCAACTTTAGAAATATTTAATATTTTCATTGTAAATGTTTATAATTTTATATTTAATTTAGTATTTATGAGTACTTAATAATATATTATAATTTTTTTTTTTCAAAGAACGATTGTAAATGGTATTATTTGATCATAATTTTACTCAATTACTTAAAACACTAAATATTATAATTAAAAAATTTAATAATTTAAACTCTAATTATCAATTGGTTCAAAATTACTGATTCAAACCAACATTGAATGGTTTGATTTGGTCTATTGAATTGATTTGAAAAAGTCATTTTAAACCGTCCTACCCAATACAGCCCCTGCCTTAAAAGTTTGAGTTCCATTTTTAGGCACTCCCACTTTTCTTCTTCTCAAAGAAAAAAATAAAAATACTAGAGAATATTTTTCTTCCCTTTCTGTAAAAGAAACGTCTTTTGAAAGTTAAAAAAAAAAAAAAAAAAAAAAAAAGAAAAAAGTTCTTTGCTTTGCTTCATGCACTTGAACTGTTTTGTTCTTTTTTTTTTTTTTTGAACTACCATATTTATAAGACTTCAATAGCATAAATTGGAATTATATACAATTTTTGTTCAATTCAACAACCTGAATTACATTCTACTAGCAAAATACCCAGCGTATTGCAATAGCTTTTCATAACCACAATAAAAATTGATCATATAATGTTTTATTATAAAGTAGTAAAAAATAACAATAAGTACAAAATAATGCCTTTTTTTTTTTTTTGGTACAATAGAAGCTCAATTGATCGAAATAGACTACACAATAGGGGGTAGTCCTCCCTTTTAATATCTCTCACCAAATTACTGACAATTTTTTGTGATTTGAAAGACTCGAATATGAGACTTCCCACTTTCCACACCCTTTAAAGGGATGAAAAAACTAATTAGACCATACCTGATTGGCATAATGCTAATTTTTTAATACTCTTATTTTTTTTTTAATTTTAATCATAATAGATTTTTAAGTGATTTTATGATTTTTTTTAAAAGAAATAAAAATTTAAGGTATGTTTGGTTTAGCGGTAGCGAGCAACAGCCAATTGTGAGCGGCTAGAGGTCAGAGATTAGCGGTCAGCTGTTAGCAAATAATTATAGAGTGTTTGGTAATTCAGCGATTGAAATTAAATTTAGATTATAAAATGACGAATAAGAACATTATTTTATACATTATGATGAATTTTAATTATATGTAAATTAATAATTTAACATTACACATAAAATATATTAACAAAAAAACTACACATTTTAATTAATTTATATTTAATTATGTGAATGCATATAAATATTAAAATATTTAAAAATTAAAATAATGATGTATATATATTTTTTTATTTAGTAGTAAGTATTCTTGTAATTATTTTAAATTATAATAACATTTTTTAATAAAAACTAGTTTTTGAGTTCAAAAACTACAAATTATAACTTTTGATTTAAAAGTTAACTTTTAATTATAATTTCAAAAGCCAGCGGTTGGATATTCAACCATTAGTTTTTAATTTTTTTTTACCAAATATTATGTATCAATATGTAGATATTTAAACGCTAATTGCTGCTTTTAAAAGTCAAACCAAACAGACACTTATTAAAATATAATACGATATATATATATGAGTTTTATTAATCCAATTTTTAATGAAATAATTTAATTAATCTAATTTTCAGTTAAATATAATTTTTGAAAATTTTTGGAAGTATTATATAGTTTTTTATTTATTTTCTAATTTCTTTTGGAATTTAAAACTAATTTATTTCATTTTATTTTGATGTTATAATAATTAAATAGGAAGTTATTGTGGTTGGTTTGATAAAAGTTACTCATATCTAAGAAATAATTAGTTAAAAGTTTTGAAATTTTTTTCAGAAAAATTTTCGGATTTATTTGAAAATTGAAAATGAATTTTTTTAGAAAAAAAAAGGAAATAAAATTCTGATTGGATAGGTGCTATGTTGCAATCAATCAATGAGAGAGAGAGAGAGAGAGAGGCCTTATTTATTTCTTTTATTTTTCTTGTTTCTTGTTTTAGTTCTCGATGAGTTTGTTTTTCCTGGGGTTAATATAATTCAAAAATCACTAAATTTTTCAGCGTTTTTCAATCAAATTACTAAACTTTATTTCTTTTCAATAAGATTACTAACCTTTCATTCTGTATGCATTAAGGTATTTGTATTTAAATTTTCTTCTCAAAATTTTTAATAATTTCAATTTTTCTTCTTAAAATTTTTAGAAGATTGACATTATGCTCCATATTTTAGTTTATGGATGATATTTTTAGAGGGAAAATATTAGTTCAAGTATGGCAAATCCTAAAAGGGATGAATATGATTTTCAAAAATCAATATCAATTTAAAAATTTTTACTTGAAAAAATTTAAATATTAAAATAATATTAACGGAAGCAATTAATCAAAACAAATAAGCAATTTTAAGTTTATATGAATATTTAAACCATTCAAACAAACAAGCAAATAATCAACAAATATAAAAGTGTAGGGAAGAGAGATTTAAATACAAGATTTATAATAGTTCGACCAACTATTTGCCTACATCCACTCTTCAAGTTTCACTTGAAATTTTAACTATCAACGATCATTTTAAGGATAACCTAAGTGTTTCCAAGCTCACGCTCAAGTTTATTACAAGTGTTTTCAAGGTACACACTTAAATCCAAGTGTTTTCAAGGTACACAGTTAAACATTTTCAAGTGTTTTATGACTCACACACAATCTTTACAATAGAAAATGATTTGAGATTTAGAGTCACTCAAAACTTTGACAAATAGCTAGTACAAAAGATAGAAGAATGTAATTTAGCTTAGAACAAATTTGAACACACAAAGATAAGAAATAAAACTTTTGTGTTCTAACTCAATGCACAAAGAATTTAGAGTTTGAGAGTTTTGATTTGCTTGTAATATATGTTCTTTGATGTGTGAAACTTATCTTAATTCACATTGAGGCTTTAGATATATAAAGATCTTTATTCCATGCTCAAACAATCATTTTTAGTGCTCAAAAAATGGTACCAGACAAGTTCCAACGACTATATTTTTTTGAATCATACACTGCTTGAATGCAAGTTCAAAATGTGAACGCAGGTTCAAAACGCTAGTTCAAGATGTGAACACTGGTTCAAGATGTGAATGGGCGTTCAAAAATGTGAACGCCCGTTCACATTGAGGCTTTAGATATATATAGATCTTTATTCCATGCTCAAACAATCATTTTTAGTGCTCAAAAAATGGTACCAGACAAGTTCCAAAGGCTATATTTTTTTGAATCATGCACTGCTTGAATGCAGGTTCAAAATGTGAACGCAGGTTCAAAACGCTAGTTCAAGATGTGAACGCTGGTTCAAGATGTGAACGGGCGTTCAAAAATGTGAAGGCTCATTCAAAATGCTTTTGTGTGAACAATAACCTTTTTGCAATTTCATGAACGTTCGTTCATATGAGTGAACGTTTGTTCACTTAAAAATTTGAAATCTTGAGCTATACAACTCTAAATAATGAATCCTTTTTTTTTTTGTTAGAAACTTTGAGCAGTATAATACAACTCTGTAGATTTAAGAAACTCTAAAATTGTCACGCCCCGAACCCGAAGGTATGTGACCGGCACTAGGGAATAGGAAAGTTTAAGGCTTCCGGAACTCGTAGTAAGCCTGACTGCTTAATAAACGACAAAACTGCAAAATGACAGCTGTAACTGTCACATCTCAAGGCTATGGGCCCATCTGTCAAGCAGAACCTGTCAAAACATCAAATCAAAGCCACATAAGCTCTCATCTCAATCATACCAACATTCTTATTAAATCACAATAATGCCACTCAGGGCATTTGTCTCAATAACATTATTAACAACAATCTTATCATCAGGTTCCTGCTCAACAGACCACCACAACTATAGAGAGGAATATCTGATTTCCTCAAAACTTGACATTAAACAAAATAACAATGCGGAGTGCTAGAGTTTAATAATACAACACAATATGAAATTAATTACATATCTGAATAATAAAATACATTTCACTGTCAAAGGATGATGTCAGGAATTACTCAATATAAACTTTTACTTCTCAAGCTCAACCTGCAACCTGAAAAAAATTGGTGAACAAGAATGAGCGTTCAACTCAATGAATTATATAGTTATCAATATAACATGACATTCGAATGCCGGGAATGCTAATGCAACGTGTCATATAAACAATTAATCATATAATCATACATCAGGATGAGAATTAATCCACAAGTATCATACTATCATCAAATACGGGGAGCCGACCCCCACCTTGGCTCTATGTGTCCAACTGATATTACTTTTAAAATTCAATACATAGGGTACCAGCTGTCCCTGGCCGAAGCCATGCAGCGACCCTACTGGCAGCAGCGAGCAATAAGCAAGCTCCTAAGCCGTCATACACCAATCAATACTCATCCATCATATATCATAATTATATTCTTATTGATTCTGTGTCATCCCAATACCATCCAGCATCCACAATAATTATGCAACACATAATTAACAAATCATTCACATACATGTGTCATAATGTGCAATAACTACTCATAGTGCATAATTATATATATATAACATACAAACAACCAATGGATGAATGCAAATGAAACTTTAATTAAATAAAAGAGAATGAAGCATTATATTAAGCTATATAACTCACAAACTAGACAGACTCCAATTAGATCTCCTCAAGCGCGACATCTCGCAACTGGAGAGATACTTGATACACAATTGCTGCATAACGAATATATTATCAGAACACTGACTACTTAACTATAACATACTCAAACTAATTTTAAAGATTCTGCCGAGATTTCGGCAAAGTCTTCTCTATAACTATGACTTAACCCAGCTGAAATAAATAAAATAAACACTTCTAAATTGCCAACATGGCTCACAATAAATAAACTCAGCTCATCAACCCCTTCTGGGTGTCCAATTCAACATTATCATCATAATCAAATTTATTAATCAAAATCAACTCATCAATCATCATAATCAAACTTATTTTATCAACTCAAGTATATATACATATACCAAAAAATTATTAATAATATACTTATAACACCTTTAAAAATAATTTACTTAAAAGCTCACTTATTTAAAAAGGTAACTGACATTTAAAACTAATAAAGGAATTTTATATACATACTTAATTATAAACTCCTTAAAATTAATTTAAGAGTTCCAACACATTCATAAATATTTTTCATAGTCACATATAACTTCAAATTTATTTAATATATATTTTTTAAGAAACGATATGATATTTAAAAATAATTGAATGAAACTATTTATAATATAAAATTTAATTACAATTGATTATCTAAATTCATAATAATCCTGATACAATTTATCAATTAACTGATTCATACAAAAACTCAAGCAATTCATCCCTCTATATATTTATTTAGACCCATCAGAATCAAGAATTAAAATAACTAAATTTTTCCCTCAATTACTCTTCTTTGGCCAAAGCCCTCTTCCATTAAAATCCTAATAATTCAACCCAATAATAATATACACCTTCTTCACCACTAATCAAAAGACTAATAAATAAATCCCTTACCTCATGTCCCTTTTCCTCAAGAATCAGAGATATAGTTCCTTGACCTTTGGCCACAAAGAGAATCGCGTCGGCATCCCAATGGCTATGTTTCCTTTCAAAGCTTTATTGTCCTTTCTCTCTCTCTCTCTCTCTCTCTTTGTGAGCCGCCGCTTCTCTGTTTCTTTTCTGCTCTATCTCTTTTACTTTTTGTTTTTGGTTCCTTATCTATTAACTTTTATATATATATATATATATATATATATATATATATAATAATAATAATAATAATAATAATAATAATAATAATTAGATATTAGAGGAAAAGGAGAAGAATGTGATAAGAAATAATTAGGTTACATTAATTTGCATTCTAAAGGGAAAAAAAAAATATTAAAAAAGCCTTAAATTAAGAAAGAAGAAACCTAAAATGATTTTTATTTAGCATTTTTATAAGATGTCCATGTGCAACTCCACTATTTACAAGCAATATCTATATAATTAAAGGCTAAAGCTCTAATAAGCCTTTAAATGTCTTCCAGATATGAGTAGTCTTTCTTTAACTATTGATATGTGAGAAACCTCAAATTCAATTCAAAAGGTTAAGTTATTAAGTGGTGAGATTTAAATATTATATTAAATTTTAATATTTTTTATTATTTTTTATGTGGAATCTTAAATTTTAACACGCCCTCTTGACACGTGTTAGACTCTTAATTAGTACGTGACACAATAAAATGAGGGCTGAACAAATTCAGATTCGCATATGTGCTAGGCCCTACTGACACACGGCTGTAGATGTGATGGAAGAGCACAAATTGGAGTGTATAGTCGACTCTGATACTATGTGAGAAATCTCAAATCCAACCTAAAAACTTAAACTATTAGGTGATGAAGCCCAAACATTATATTAAACTTTGATATTCTTTATTATTTTTCTATGTGGAATCTTCAACTTTAAATAAAAAATATAAAAAAAGCTTACAATGATACAATAATAAAATTAAAAAATTAAAAATTGTTTTTAGTCAAATGGAGGTTAAGTATAGTATTCTTATTCATACCATTTTAATTATTTTAATTTTTTAAAATAAGAAAAAAAATTATTATTATGATATTCGTAATCTTGCATCTACTCCTAAATAATTTAATCTTTATCATTAGCTCAAGATACCTAATAAAAATTTATACTATATATTCTTTGATTCTATACATATCTATTATGAGTGAATATAAATCTATCATTGAAAATGATATTAAATGTTCAGAAGGAGATAATCAAGTATTAAGAAGGTGTTTTGAAAACCTCTTAATTAGTTATTTTGGTTAGTTGAATTATCATTTTTAAGGTAACTGAATTGAAATAACTAAAAAACAAAATTTTGTTTTCCTATTGAAATAATTAAATTTTATTAGTTCAGTTAAATTATTCAATTATAACGAATAATGCATACCCTTACATTATGATTAATATTAATACATATGGTTTTGTGATTACTTTAACTTTTATAAAATACAATAATATTATATATCAATATATTTTATAATTAAATTAATATTGAAATGATAAAGATTATTATATTTATATATAAATATTTGTATTTAATATCGCTAATTATCAATTAAAAAAAATTAATAAAGTCACTAGCTATTTTAGTATACTGCCAATAATGTTACAGTTATAAAGTTAAAGACAATGATTGGTATTTTAGTTTAATTAGATAAAAGACAACGATTGCAAAAACAATGATACTATCACACCACAATGTTAATATGTAGAAAAATCGTTGTCGGCCAAGTCAGGATCTTATTAATTATATTCCAGCAAATTTTTATTATTATTATTTTGCAAAACTTTTGTTTCTATCTCTTCTTTATTCCCTTTTTAATTAACTTTTGTTTTATATTGTTTTACAGTGATATAAATACATATAATTTTAATTTGACGAGAATTTTTTTCTTTTGTTTTTTTTTTTAATTTATTATTTGAGTCACCGTCGACAGGACCGGGTTAACTTTGAGGCAGCTGAGACGGCTGCATCAGACCCCCCAAAAAATAAAGGTCCCAACTTTTTTTATAAATAGAGACCCCAAATACATGTATTGCTTATAGAATATTATTTTTCAAATTTTATTATTTTATATCTTTAATTTCATTTTTTTGGTTTGTATTTATATATTGTTTCCAAATACATGCATTGTCTATAGAATATTATTAACCATACATGTAACGGTTACTTCCGCTGAAAGAAACTTTTCAAAATTAAAATTACTAAAATTTTATTTAAAATTAACTATGTTGCAAAATAGAATGAATGATTAGGTATATTATCTATTAAAAGTAGTATGTTAGAGCACCTTAAATATAAAATTTTAATAAGTAATTTTGCAGTTAAGAAAGCAAAAAAGATGAAATGAATTTTTCTAAATACATTGAAGTTTTTTTTTTAAACTTCCTCCAAAATCTTGTCTCAGGCCTCCGATTCACTTGATCTGGTCTTGACCGTCGATCTTCATTCAATCGGCGGTAGTTTATTTTTCTTTCTTTTGTTTAATTTTTTATTTTCAATAAGAAATATCTATTTATCTATGTCTTTCTATATATGAATTTAATTTTGATTTTCATTTATTTAATGAGTTTTGTTATTCCTTTTATGAGATTTAATAAGTTTTTTATTTTGTTTTCCTTGATGAGAGTTTGTTTGTCTTCCTTTATGAGAACTTATTTGTCTTTCGTCATGGAAGTTATGAAGAGTTTGAGTATAATATTTAGAAGATCGAACTCGTTTAAACACTTATCAAATGACAATGAAGTTGATTTGTGACTCAGTATAACCACTGAGTAGAATGTTTTTCTTGTCGATGTGCCAAACGCAGTAAAGGTGCTGTATACAATTATTCTGTCAATACGATCAATGAAATTCAGAAGAAAAACTCATCTTTATAATAAGATTTGTATGTATTTCTTGAATGTAGTCAAATTTACTGCTCTGTTCCAAGTTATATTTATTAATAATTATTAATGAAAACTTCCTTTTATTTAAAAAAAAAATACATATAATATTTATTTTTTAATTGATATTATGCTTAAAATGTAATACTAAAAAAGTTTTAATGTATGGTATAAAATTCATCATATTATTTGGTGAAAAAAAATTAAGAAATTTATAATAGAATGAAAAATATTTTCTTGTAGTGTGAAAATATTATGTTTTTTTCTTTTTTGAAATGGGATTATTATATATGAATAATAACGTGGGAGTTTGAATTCAATTTCAATTTTCAAATTTGATTGTTCTATAATAGGTTTATAATAATTTTCAACAAGATAATATGGTAAAGAAATAAAGAAAGTCAAATGTATTAACTTTTAATTAATTTATATATGTATAGGTAGTTGTCAATCTTGACAAAAGAAGGAATAAAAGTAATTCATTTGACAACAAAGCATGACCTTTATACATATATATATATATATATATATATATATATATATATATATATATATATATATATATATATACATTTATCAATAATAAATATTTTTAAAATTTTGACAATTTTTTCTTAAAAAATTTGATTATTTTGATTTTATAAAAATTTAAACCAAATCCACTGAATGCTTACCACATTCCTGATGTCAGGTTGAAAGAGGGAACAAAAGGTCAAAGGTTGAAAGAGGTTAAAGGTCAAAGTTAAATTTTGTTTTCATGAGAATAAAAAAGGCAAAGTGTGTTCATTATATCCATTCAAAATAAAAACTTGTTCATTTGGAAAAAAAAAAAGAAAAAAAGAAAAAGAAACTTGTTCTAGATTAAGAATATTCTGAGTAAATTATTTTCCATTTCATTAAATTTAAAATTCATATATTTTTTGATATTTTTATAATTGAAAAGAAAATTTAAGAAACTATTATAAATGAAATTTCAAATTTCTTAGTTTATAACCCTTTGTTTAGTTTGGAGAGAAATTGAGAGAGAGAGAAAAAATAGAGAAATAGATAATGTATCTAAATACAGTATTAAGACACTGTTTAAAATAACTCATGTGTAAAATTTTAATTTAATTGAATTCTGTTAATAAAATTCAATTTAATTAATAAAATTTATGTGTTTGGAATAAATTTTAAATTTTAAATTTATTTAAATTTTATTGTTTGAAATAATTGAAAAATAAAAAACAAATGTAAAAAACTAAAAAACTTATGAAAGGGAAAAAGGCGCACACACTTTTAGCTTATTATCTAGAAAATGGAAAGATTTTCAACAAAATTCATTTAATTCAACATTCAAAATACTAAAAAAATTCAAACAATGAAACTATAATAAAGACTTTTCTAGGCTAAACCTTACACACAAAGTAATTTAATTCCAGGAGTCCTTAATATAGATAAAACAGAAACTAACAATGTTACATCTTAACATTCTCAAAATAATAATAATCCATAAGAAAATTGACCATAGAAGATTCTTTGCTGCTGAAAGGTATTTATTTTTTTTTGTCTCCTATTATTTTTGGGGAAAAAAGAATAGTAAAATATTATTTAGTTTATGAGATTTAACGAATTTAATGAATTTATCTCTGTATTTTAAAAAAATCACTCTTTAATCTCTCAGATTTTACTTTGTTATAATAATTAGTCATTTCGTCCTTTTTTTTTTTTTTTACATCTTTCCATCAAAAAAAATAAAAAAAATAATTTTAAATACCAAAATACCCCACCCTCAACCCTAGGGGTGATCAAAACCAAACTGGAACTGCTAAACCAAACTGAAACCGGCCAAATAAAATCGAAACTAAAACCATTTTTTGGTTATGGTTTCAGTTTGTAACCTAAACCATGAGGAGCTTGGTTTTAGTTTTGGTTTCGGTTTCTATTAAAAATCGGACTAAAAACCAAAATCTTCAATTTCAAACTCAAACCGACGATTCGGTTAAACCGGTCATACAATTATATTTTAATAAATTAACGTAAATATTAAGTGCAAGTTTTTTTTAATATACAATTATATTTTAATAAATTTCATTGTTTATTAAAATTTTATGTTAAATTATTTCATTATGTTATATTAATTTTTTAA
>CATKHJ010986828.1:0-14255 GCA_949750685.1 Vernicia montana
AATTAAGTCAAAAACCACTTAAAATGATAAGTTAAAATATTTAACTTAAAATTTCTACTGAATACAATAAGTGATTAAATTTTTAAATAATTTACATTTTAAAAACTATATCACTTATATTATTCAGCACTTAAAATTCAGTACTTAAAATTTCAGCACTTAATTTTCAGTTTTACCAAACACCACCTTATAAGTGCTTGGTTAAGAAAGTTACTAATAGATTGGTTGGTTGGAAGTCGAAACAATTATCCTTGGAAGGTAGGATAACCATGACAAAGTTAGTAATTTTTACTATTCTGTTTTATACAATGTAGTCCTCAGCTAAACCTGTGTCGATTTGAAATGAGTTGAACATAATTGCGAGGAACTTTATTTGGGAAAACAATATTGAGAAGAGAAAGGTTCACTTGGTTAATTGGAATACTATTATTACTCCTACTAAGGAGGAAGGGTTGGGCATTAGAAATATTAAGGATGTTAATTTAACATTCTTGACTAAACTTTGATGGCGCCTTCTTAAAGAGCCGGATGCGTTGTGGTCTCAAGTTATTCATAACAACTATATGGGTGGTCGTAATGAGTTGTTAGTTGTTTCATCTAAGGCTCGATCTTCTTTGGTTTGGTGTGCATTGGTCCTTGGAGCTAATTATTTAGCAAAAGAAGTGGCATTTAGTGTGTATAATGGTTTATTTACAAAGTTCTGAGTAGACATGTGTTTATTGGAGGAATTGTTTATCAATTCTTCCATAGCAACAATTCCATAACAATGTGTCAATTACTTTGTTTTGGATTATTGGATTCATGGACAAGGTTGGGACTACTTCCACCATCTATAATGGATAAGTTTGCAGTTAATATAATAAGAGATGATGCTTTGGCTATGGATGAGCTTATTTGGTATTTTGCTCCCTCTAGTAATGTGACAATTAGATATGCTTTTGATGTGTTAAGGAGCAATAGTGAGCCAAAAGACCAAGTTTGATTGAAAATTTGGATAGTCTGAGTCCTACAAAGGATGCAGACCTTGTTATGGCTAATTTGCCATAATAAAATCATGTCTAATGAATAGAGATGTTCTCATGGGTTTACCTCAAATTTATGGTGTGATTTTTGTAAGAACCAAGTTGAATCCATAATCCATATTCTCAGAGATTGTAGTTTGGTATGTCAAGTATGGAGTTGTATCTTATCTGTTGATGAGATGACATTGGATGTTATGTTGGATATCATATCTTGGGTTTGGTTCAATCTTAATCGGGCAAGTCATGGCTGGATGGACTATTCATGGCCTGTTGTTTTTGTTGTGACAGTCTGGTGGTTATGGCGATGGCAAAATGACAGGATTTTTAATAGTTGTGTTTTGCAGGTGGATGAGAAATTTGTTTTCATTCGCAATTAGGTGGAAGGAAATGAGTAATTCTTCAACTTCGATTCTCATTTGATGGCGAGCTCCATTAGATGGTTAGTCTAAGCTTAATACAGATGGTTGCTCCAAAACACCTTCAGGTGTTATAGGGGGTGGCCTTTTTCGTGATTCAAATGGTGTTGCAAGATGGTTATATTGTTAATAGAAGAAGCTGTTGTGAGGTCTCGTCCGAGCGCCACTCCCCTCGCTCGGAAAAATGTCTTCAGGAAAGGCGAACGATTTTTAAAGGAGTTTAGGTATGAGTTTTGGTGCTCACTATTTGAACGACTATCGTTCGAAAAATTGGTTTGATTTTTGAAAAGGATTCGAGAGTCGCCACCCTAATTTATTTAAATGAAAAAATTAAGGAAAAAAATCCAAATTGACTCCAATTCATTAATTCTTGATTAATTTACCTAAGGATAAAGTTACTAGCCTTCGAACCAAGTTGAGCTCGAGAACTAGATTTTTTGTTTTAAATAAACTTGATTTGGCTCTTAAGTTTGATTTGACTTTAAAAATTGATTTCATGAATGATAAGTATTAATTGCAATTTAAAGTGTATGAGCATGATATAATTATGAATGCATGGAAAAAGTAAAGAGCAAGTAATTGAAAAACATTCACAAGTTAAGGAGAGTGTTCTCTCTAGTTCTTATGGATTCTAGAAGAACCACAAGTCGCTCCTTAATAATAATTAACTAATTGCAATAATTAAAGTTTACAAGAGAGTAAAAAATAAAAGGGGGAAAGAATTAATTAAGATTTAGATTTGAAGCTTGGATTTAGATCCCAAGCGTGCCTATGTACCTCATTGAATGGGGATCAAAACCCACGTAGTTCATACTACTGTGAGGTAGAGGAGTTTTGAGATTTGATTAGATTGATTGGGTTGATTTGATTAGATTGATTGGGTTGATTTGATTTAGAGTTTGAGTGAGGATAAGAGATTATACTTTCTTTTTAGGAATATGTGATGGGTGGATGATTTTACCAGATTAGAGTTCCGTTTCTTCGGAGAGGTGTATTGGATTTAAATTAACTTTAAGGGAGATTAATTAAAAATGATTGATTACCCAATTCTTAATTAATTAAAGTGATTAATTAATCAAATTGAGTGGAGATTAAATTAAAATTAATTAATTAAAATTGAAGAGAGTTTAATTAATTAGAGATTAATATGAGAGAGAGAGACAGAGAGTAGTAGAAAATTCAATACTAACTCTTGGTGTGTTTTGAAATGAGAAATAGAGGGGGTATATATACAAAATGAAAGTAGGGTGAAAAGACAAAAAATGGCTGAAAAAGTAGGCTGGAATAGGGGCAAAATTGAAATTTCCGCACACATGAGGCCAATCGCCAGGACTAGAAGCGGATCTGCGTCAGGGTCACAGGTAAATTTAGCGGCCATCCGCCAAACAGGCCTGCGGGTCCGCCGAAGAGACTGGCTGACCCTGCCACGTCAGACTGACACACTGACACGCGTCAGTACGACGTATGTCGAACGTTTCAGTTTAGACGTGCCAAAGTGCCTGCGGTGGCCATGATGATTTTGGAGCGTCCGCGAATCTGTTTCGCGGCGGCCGCCAAACATGGCTACGGATTCGCAAGCTGTTCTAGAGGCTAGACAAGTGGCGGTATGGCTTTTTCTGGTTTTGGTCCTTCGGGCCAGTTTTTAGGGATTTCGGGTCAGTTTTCGGGATATTCTAAAGTCTGAAAAATTACCGTTCAGTGGCTGTGGATCCGAAATTAATTATTGGATAGTTTGACAGTCGAATAATCCAGTCAGTTTTGAGAAAATATTATCTAGTACAGAAAGTCCGGTCAAGATTGGAAAAGTGTTAGTCTTCTTGTAGTATCATGTCTGAAAATCCATTTTTTCGAAGGGGCGCTGCCCCCTTAACCCCTGCCTGCTAACCAGCTAGCGAGATCGCCGTACCAGTTTTGCGTAGCGCACTAAATTTAGCAAGTGTCAAACTGCGACAACATCATGAGGGTGCAAAATTGAGGGTTCACAACTGCAAGGCTTTTGATGCTGAAATTTGGGCAGTACTTCATGGTCTTTGGTATGATTTGGATAGAGGTTATAGGAAATTGATAGTGGAGCTTGATTCTAAGGAGGTGGTGGGAGCTTTGACTAAGAATCTCCCAATGAGGGGTTGTGTTGCAAATGTGTTGCAAGAATGTCGAGATATGTTCCAGAGGCCTTGGTTGGTTGATATCAAACACGTCCATATAGAAGGAAACCAGGTTGATGATTGGCTTGCCAACTTGGCTTTGAGTTATTCAAGAGGGTTTCATGCTTTACATCGTCCTTCCATTGGCATTCTGGACATGATTCATGCAGATTCTGCTTGGGTTCTTTGGCCCATGATCTTGTTCCTTAGTGTTCTTTTTTGGGTCTTACAACCCTCCTACTTAGAGGCAGAGCCACGTGCAAAGGAAAGGGGCCTATATATTTGGCCCCTCCAATTATTATTAAAAAAGCCCCTCAACTATTTTTATAATGCATTTTTTACCAAAAACACCTTCCTAAATAAGAAATTTCAAAAAAAAAAATTTATTTAAAAGTTACTCTATATAAAGACAAATCTTAGACAAATATTCTTTACACACTCTCTCTCTCTTAAAAGTTATCCCATATTATGTTAAAATTTTATTCTTCAGTACTTTTATATTTTGTTATCATTTTGTGTGAATAAAAGAGTTTTTGTCTTTGACTCTTAAAAGAATTATTCATTCCAATTTTGGAAAAAAAGCCAAGTACAAGTAAGATGGAAGATGAATTTCTTTATGATTATTTGCTAGTGTACATTAAAAAGAAAATTGTTAAAAAATTTAGTATAAATTCACTTATTAGATGATTTTCATGACATGAAAGAGAGACGCTATATATTTTAATAGATTATGAATGTAATACTGTATTTTAGGATATTTAATTATGAATATTGTTATGTTATTTGATATAAATATAATATATTTAAATTTTATTATTACATAATAAATATTTAAACACTCTAATTATACTACTTAAAAAAAAAAAAAAAAAAAAGGTAAATCAATTATATTTGAAATATGTAGAGTTTGTTAATTTTTTTTGGTTAATTAGAGTATGATAAACTCAAATTATACTTTTCAACCCAAAATTTCTACATTGGCCAAAAAAAAAAAAACCAAAATTTCTAAATTATTATATTAATTTTAAATATTTTTAATTTTTTTTACAAGTCAATTATTAATTAATGAACTAAGCATACGCAAACACGGCATTTGAAAAGATGAACTATAAAATCCTTCTCACTCTTATTATAAAAATTCTCTCTCTATCTCTCATGTGCTTCGCCTGATAAATCAATGGCGGCTTTTGTTACTCGATCCCTAGTAACTCCACTGCCGGGCCAAATCATCGTTAAACCTTCGCCGTCCGATCAATTACCGAGAATTGACATCAAATCGCCTCTGATTATTATTAAACGGCGCCGTAATGCGATCGTCTTAGCCTCTTTTCACGGAGATAACGATAGAGCAATTGAGGCCGAGGACAGTAACTCTCAGGCTGCTCTTCAGTTGCAGGATAACATTTACGACGTCGTTTCTAGAGACGCGCTTCCGAGTAATAAGACTAGCCTTACTCGTTTTTCTCTATCTTAATTTTAAAATTTTGAATTTCTGATTTTTTTTTTTTTATTTTATGTTTCATTAGGGCCATTATCTTCTTCTCATTTCTCTTCGGTCTCTGATGGTTCTCGTCTTCGCGTTGCTTATCAGGTAATTATGTATATATATATATATATATATATATATATAATTTAAGATAATTGATTAATTGTTGGATATGTGAACAGGGAGTTCGTGGGGCATACAGTGAGTCAGCAGCAGAGAAGGCTTATCCGAAATGTGAAGCAGTGCCATGCGAGCAATTTGATACTGCTTTTGAGGTGAATTTCTGGTTTACAATTGGCTGAATTTTCAAGTTTTGGATTCCCATTATTTTGTTTTTACACTCTTAATTACTTTTATTCCATTTGAGGGTTAGTTGTTCTTTTCCTCAACTACCACCACCTCCAGTAGTAGTTCATTGTATATGTCAAATCAAAATCAATTAAATCTTGGAAATAGTATGAGAAATATATATGAAATGTCAAATCAATTAGTACTGCTCATTTGCCTCAAGGAAATGGGTTGTTTTCATTGGAATTAGAATTCAAATCTCTAATTATAAATCATGGTTTTGTTGCTTAATGAGCCATTGTTATCCACAATTCCCCCTATTTGAAGCAAGAGTTTGATAGGATTGCAATTTTAAACCAAACAAAACCATGTTGTTGAAGGCTGTTTCTATCACAACAAATATTGATTTTTTTACATGATGATATATTGGGGATTCTGATTACACTTAGAGCTTGTTTGGTATAAATAATTTGTATAAAATTTTATAGAATTCATTTCTAAATCCATATATTTCATATTTGGTATAAATGAAAAATCATTTAGAATTATATCTTATTACTTTTATGGAATTAGTTAAAATTCTATGTAAATGAAGTTTAAATTAGTAAGGATATAAATTTTACTTCACTTTGAATTGACTATGATTAGTTGACTTTAGAAATAAAAAATCTATACTTAGTAGTTAGAATACTGTACAAAAGAATTAATTTACAAAAGAATTTTATTATTGAAATTCATTTGCAAATGAAATGAATTTCTCATTGATTTGATCCAAACACTATGTTATTAAGAATGTAGGATCACTTCAGTGCCTTATAGCATAAGCTTCAGCCTTTTCTGCGCCTCTCCTTAGTTGTTAGGTGGGTCTAATGCTATCTGACCCTATTATCACTTTGCCTATTTTTGTTTTATTACCCTTGCCAACGAATTATATTGTCTGGGCTATCTGTGTTTGTCGTGGTGTACCATTGAGTTGCCACTTACATGATTTTTATGCTATTTATGTAAGTGTGGTAATAATATTCATGTGCTACTTTTACCTAATTATGGGAAATGGCCAAGAGGGCAGTCTGGGATGTGGTCCTTCAAAGGACAAAAATGATATGCATTCCAGGCTCCAAGCATTTCAGAGTGCAGTTGAGTTGGGTTAGATACATTATATAATAGTCCCTTCGACAGATATAGAGCTCGTAATGGTCTTTAGGTTGTGATGAATAGCCAAGTCTATCGTTGCCACCGGCATATGGGTTGACATTTTTCTATTTATGGTTACTTTATTTCGTTGCACGTTGAGGGTGCAAGAAGTAACTAAAAACCTTCTTATTTTGATTTTAACTTGTTTGAGAAAGACTAGTACACATCTCTCTTGGGTACTTCTCAAGAGATGCATCTTATTGCAAACATTGCACATTCTGAGTAAACAAGTGCTGGACATACTTCTTTAGAGGATATGGATGACTTGTGGAATTGAAGGCACACCAAATAGAAAATAAAGTGAATGGGAAGAATTCAGAAAAACTGAAACAGAATTTGCTCTTTCTCCTTGCTTGGCTTGAGGGAAAGATGCCATCTAAAAACCTTCACTGGACAAAAAATATGGTATATAAAAATCACTTCAGCCAAGTCAAATGAAAATTTCTTATCTCTATTTCTTTCACCTGTCTTGGTAACCACCTCAATTAATTAAGAAAGCTCCCTAGAGAAGTGAAACAATATTAGGAAGGAGCTCTCAGGTGGTAAAAATAAAAAGCCTGAGTTGGAGGAAAAATGGCATGCTTCTCAACTTAGGGATTTCAAAGCAAGCTTTCTATGTTCTTGAACAATGAGGATCATTAGGTATGCTTCCATCGGGAGAGTTTGAAATGCGGGAAGCAAATTAGGATATCAATCTCGTCTTTTTCCCCTTGGATTCTCCAACGGTATCACAGTCAGTTTACGTGCTTGGAATTCAATGATTTCTTATTTTTATTCCTTGACTTTACTTTGCTCAAGTTTTCAAATTGTTGTAAAAATAGCTTTTTTGAACTTATTAGAGGATATAAGGTGAAAATGTTTGAAAGAGCCAAACTAGTGTTTTAAGATTGCCTTCGTCTGGGAACCTTTTCGAGTTCCGAAGGTCTGCTATTTTGTGATCCTTTTTATGATGTACTATAAATGTTGATATATCTTTTCTTTCTATCCCCTTCATAGGCTGTTGAACGATGGCTTGTGGACAGAGCAGTGCTACCCATTGAGAATTCTTTAGGTGGGAGTATCCACAGAAATTATGATCTTTTGTTGCGGCACAGACTACATATAGTAGGGGAAGTGAAATATGCTGTTCGCCATTGCTTACTGGCCAATCATGGTGTTAAAGTTGAAGACTTGAAGAGGGTCCTAAGTCATCCTCAGGTTATTGTAAAATGCTCCTCAACTAAGCTCCTATTACTGCTTTCTTGGTTTTTATATGGTACCTGCCCCTGGTCATGTTTCAGGCTCTTGCTCAATGCGAGCATACGCTAACAAGTTTGGGATTGGTTAGAGAAGCGGTGGATGATACTGCTGGTGCAGCAAAGGTAGTCTTAAATTTGGTAGTTGGATACCCCATTTTTCTTCTCGTGTTAGTTTTAGAAGGTTAATATCACTTGCAGTCACTGAATTTTTTACCAATTCTAATTTAAAAGTTTAATGTCTCTTAAAATTACTGAACCTTGATTTCTACAAAAATAAAATCACGAAGACCAAATTAAGTTTGGACACTTATTTTTTTATGTTTTGTGAGACGTTTTTCTTTATTCCACTCACTGTCTCTCTCTCCTATCTCGGCAGGTAAAAGACATGAAAAAAAAAACCCTTAGGTGGTAAAGAAAGTGGAGAGAGTTGGAAGTAACAAGAGACAAAGAAGTTATATTTTTTTAATATCCTTTGCCTGCATATAGTAGAGAGAGAAAGAGAGAGAAAAATGTCTTGTTAGCCCACTAAAAGTGCAAAATATACTAAAGGAGTTTGATATGGTTGCTATGTCAGATACTTTCAATATGGAAAAATCCAGATTTTGGTCCTAGTAGTTTTACCATGACAAAAGTCAAGGTTAGTGATTTTTAAGAAAGTGAAATTCAGAGATAGTCGAGTTATTCTGAAATCTGGATTTATTCCTCATTCTTCTGTATTCTGAAATCTGGAATTGCTTTTAGTGGAATTGCTTTGTTGAAGTCAATTATATTTTGAGTTCTCGTTTAGGATATTAGATAATGGATTTTTTTTAAGATGATTACGTTTGATGAATTACAACCATTCATATTTCATGGTCTTTGTGTTGTTGCAATTGACTTGAATTTGCTCTAATCATGTAGCATGTTGCACTTCACAAACTAAAAGACACAGGAGCTGTTGCTAGTTCTGCTGCTGCAAAGATCTATGGCATGAATATTTTAGCTGAAGATATTCAGGTTTGTATTTGTATGGTGATCTAGTCAGGTTGACGTTAGATATGCTGCATCACTTGTGCATTCCTTCTGACAGGATGATTGCGATAATATTACTCGATTTCTGATGCTAGCTAGGGAACCCATAATTCCAGGAACAGACAGGGCATTCAAGGTTTGACCTGTTACAGTACAAGAATACTGGCCATTAAGATCTTAAGATCATTATTATCCTATTGGCTATTGCTGACCTTTACTAATGAATGTGGTTCTTGAGGTCACAGACAAGTATTGTTTTTTCGCTGGAGGAGGGTCCTGGAGTGCTTTTCAAAGCACTTGCTGTTTTTGCTTTGCGGCAAATTAACCTTAGTAAGGTAGGTTTTCATTATCCCATATATCTTGTGTCCAAAGATGCATTTGCAGATTTGTGGTATGTTTTCATTGTCCCATGATCTATCTTGCATCTTTAGAAGGATGGATTTGCAGATTTTTGCTTTAGGCTGTGTTTATACCTTAGATTTTGTTTGTTTAACCAGATTGAGAGTCGCCCATTGCGGAAGCAGCCCTTGAGAGCATCTGATGATAGCAACAACGGGTCTCCAAAGTAAATATCTTGAAGACCATTGCATTTGATTCCCTGAGCAGCTTACATGCTTCAATGATTGGAGTTTAGCTTATACTTCATTTTATTGCTATCTGCCAGACAGTTGCGGAATATTTTGTCTGATTTTTAGTTTATTGTTTTGCAGATACTTTGACTATCTTTTCTATGTGGATTTTGTGGCATCAATGGCTGACCAGAAAGCACAGAATGCCCTCAAACACCTGAAGGTGTGTTCTTCTTGACCCTATCAAAGTGACATAAATAATTATTGACATAAAATGGTCCTTGTTTTGCAGGAGTTTGCTACATTCTTGCGAGTTTTAGGTAGTTATCCAGTGGACACTAGCATGACATGAATGATCCTCTAATATGGTAACAACTCAATATCTGAACAATTGTTGGCTTGCATATAATTGTCTGGCTTAACTTGTGCAAGGCAATTCTATGATCAAAGCAAAGCTCTCTTATTGAATGAATAATGGATATTGTTGGATAAATCCTCCAAAAATTTGCTTGGCCCCACATTATTCAAATCCTGCAAGTATACTACTGTCTGTTACTATTTTAAGAACTAATTTGAACATAAAATCCTAGTTATTTGACCATAGCTCAGGGTTACCAATCTGGTCCTGTAATTTTATTTGGCCCCATTTGTATGTTGATGTTAACCCCACACCATTCAAATTTCTTTACCCTTCATTCTCTCTCTCTCTCTCTCTCACACACACATATTTATATAATTGCTTAGGTTAATATGTGAAAAGTGTTGCCTGGAGCTTTTTGTGTAGTTTGTAAAATATTGTGGTTCAAACTTACTGTGCATGTTTTGTGTTCTTGCTGTTTTGGAGGATTGGGCAGTGTTTTTATTCAGATTTCTTAAAACACACTGGAAAGATGTTATATCTTGATGGTTTTATTTTATTCAATTTTGTGAGCTTTCATTTTTATGGAAGTGCTGATGCAGGGGTCTGAAGAATACGCTATTGTGATAATGGAAGCACCAATCATATTCCCTCTTGGATACAAAACAGGATCAATCTCTCAATGTTGTCCGTGTAATTATTGCCAGCTAATTGGGCATTTTATGGCTGTTGTTTTGTTCCCTTCTTGCTTGGCAAAATTTTCTTTTGGTACAGAGTCACCAATGTTGAAAATGACTTTCAAAATTGCAACACATTAACAGTTTCAGAATTCATATTCTTTTTCTTTTGTGTTTTATTTGAAAGTTAAAACAGGATAACTGTATATAACACGAGATAGAGAGGGGTTCTGACATCCATCTTGTATGCCGGTTCATGCAGTTGAAGCTACAAATAGAGTTGATTGATGCTTAGATTTGATGAAGGATTTGATCTGTGACCTACTTTGATAGAGAGAGTTCTAACTTAGAGAGTATTTTCAGGATGACTGAAACTTGAAAATCCTTGAGACAACCTTGCTAATGTCATGCAATTTTCAATGCAACATGCATGCATACATAAAATCCGATTGGATGAAGAATTAAGAGTTTGTTTGACAACAATTAAGAGAGTTGTTTGACATTGAACTCTTGAGAAAAATATTTTGTAGAAAACGTTGATTAGAGAACACTAAAATTTGTTTTTAAGATAGATTTTAGATGTTCTAATCATAAAAGTTTCAGAACAATTAAACACCTCAAAATTATATAAAATTAAAATATCTTATTTTTATTGAATTAGTCTATAGATAAAATGATAGACTTAATCTACTTAAAAATTTCTCAAGATTCTAGAATTGCCTTTGAGCAAAACACAAATTAAAGTTTTCAAAGCAAATGGCAAATCATGACTTGCATTACTGCTGGATTTTACAACAGTTCCCAAAACTATTGCTTATATTCCTTGCAATTGCAGCTCAGTAAGCAGCAAATTCCAAATGGTGGGAAAAAATATTCATGCGTGTTCTGAAGATGGAAATTGTTGACAAAGACAACTTCTACACCAATATTGTGACCGCTAGTATTGGTTTCCCAAACTAGAGAGAATGCCATCTAAACCCCCTGCTAAAAAGAGATAAAAGAGAGTTTTGTTTCCATGTCCAGTTAACATCAGTCAAATTTTATGCAAATCCCATGCATTTCTCTTTTGTGATGAACAAGATTCATTTGATGGCCATAAGACTTCTAATCAGAAGTAGAATTTCATTTCGCATCCTAGCAACAGCAACCGGAGTAACCTGTTCCTTGACAATAGAAAACCACAGGCCATGACCATCTCTGTCCTTGTGGTCACAGCTTTCATTCCAGTCGCATATGGCTCTTGCAATAGCTGTAACATATAAGCCACAATCACAACCATTGACTTGCTGAGGTGAAGTAGCAAGCTCCATGTACTTAGCAGGAGCTGCTGGATCAGAGACACCTATAAATCCCACGACAGCTTTATAAAGTTGCAAAGCATGCCTTTTATTCATCCCTGAATAGCTATCGTGATGAACAAAAACATTAGCATTTCTCTCATATGCAAATAAGCTCCAGTGTGATCCACCTTCAGCAAGGCTGACATCTTCATTGTTATTGACAGGAAATATAATCAATTTCTTATCTGGTAACTTGAGGGGGTCTACGAAATCCTTGAGACTATCAGTATCCGGGCAGTTTGATATCCAGAAAGCAATTGAAGGTGGAACCAGCAGGATGTCTTCTGAAGGATGGCTTGAAGAAAGATAACTCAAGTAGAACTCAATGATTCGATCATTTAGAAAATACGGGCCACTGAGGATGTCCAGGTCTGATTGCCTAAGAACAACATCATTGTAGCTGAGAATCTTTTCATCAGCTCCAGATCTTCCCATGCTGCAAATATTTATATATTTTCCAGATCAAATACACCTCAACCAAGCTAGATTCACAATCATTTTAGTTAACGACTTAACGTGTGTAAAATAAGAAAAACTGTGTTTTGTTATTAAAAGTTGTCTGAGCAAAGACATGTTCAGTTATCTGTCCAAGGAAATTATAGAATATTGAAGCTGTTAAGCAGTGCCACAGCCAAATTTTATCTGCATGAAACTGGTTGGTGGGCTAGGGTAGCATAGACAAACAGATTCAACCAACTAAACAATAACTTTTCATTTCAGATCATCAAGTTGGATACAAAGGACATTTTTTTTCTTAGCATGACTAGTTTAACCATATGATCTTTTCTCCTCCCCGCCCCCTATCCCACCATATTTCTTCATTTTTGAAAGTATTATAGAGATTTTCACAGCAAGATTGTTTGTTGCTAAGTTGTTCAAGTTTTCCTACTTCTAAACAAAGATACTTGGTGCAAGTAGAAAGCAGTCTCTTACACTCTTTTTAAACGCTTTAATGGCCATTTTACTATTCAATTAATGGAGTAGGCTTTCAAAGATTTTGCAATTGCAATACCAAGCGCCCAGACAGATTATGCTCAGTGTTTACATGTACTAGTAGTATTCACAAGTATCATGGTAACTTTTGTTTGCTTCTGAAGGGTGTTTAAATTGAAACTAAGAATTGCCTAAAAGAAAATAATGTTGCTTAGCTTTATATGGACCATCAAACATATAAAATTAACAGTCCGTTTAGATAGAGGTTGAAAACTATATTTTCGAAAAGCACCCTTTAGATGTTGTTACAAGAAGGGGATTAAAACAACCATATAGCTGTTTTGAAGTTTTTTATGACTAAAACATATCAAATTTACCTTAAAAAAATTCAATGGCATCTAATGAATATATATATATATATATATATATATATATATATATATATATATATATATATATATATATATATAAAAATAAAAAAAAAAACAATATTGTCCGTGAATTTCTACCAAAGTTTGGAATTACCACCATTAGAAGCCTTAGAAGGTAGAGAATAACCAAGACCAAAGAGCGCCTTTTTTTTTTTGTGGGGGGGGGGGGGGGGGGGGGTAAATTTGGCCCGACTGAGACTCAAACTCGAGTTCTTTCAGCCTGGAGACAACTCAAGTGCCACTAAACCAAAGGCTCATTGGTAAGAGTCTCTTCATAAACAAGCCTCACCAACCTTCTAGCCAATAAAAATACAAGGCCTTTCAATCTTAGACAATCCTAGTCATTTACTGTTGATTTTTCCTCAAATAATGCAATCTAATAGTGACTTTAGTCAGTTCTTAACAAAAAAAAAAATCTAGCAAAACAAATACTTATAATTAAAAACTGCCTCCAGTTAATTTTCTGTTAAACCTTCTCAGCAAACAAAATCCCGAAGTAAAATGGGCAAAAATTCCCTCAAAATAATAATAATAATAATAATAATAATAATCAGTTCCTCAGAATTTAAAACTATATGAGCGATCGACATCGAATTGAAACCACTTACAGAGCTATTTAAGGATAAAGCGTTGCGATTGATTGAGCTGTTCTACCTTTGCTGCTTCTCTCTATGAGTATGGCCCGGCGATGTGAAATGGCCGACGGCGATGGACGGTGATTCAAGTGGACCGACAACGTATGAAGGGGTGGGCTTGTAAGCTTGTTTTCGTAGGAGGCTGGCTAGGGGCTACCTATGAGTTGTGGCCTCGGTTTAAACAGGTTGGTGCCCACTTTTTTTTTTTTTTTTTTTGGGCCAAATAGGTTGGTGCCCACTTGGTCGGGCTTTCATGGCCCTAATCCAATGAAATAACTTATCAAAATAAAATAGGAATTTAAAAAGAGGAAATTACCCCATGTACTCTTTTTTAATTTTTAATTATAATTTTACTCCCACTTTTATTTTTTTATATTTTTACCCTCTCTCATTTATTTTTATGCTCTATTTTTACTTTTTATTCAAAAAAATGCACTCTTTGCATTTTGTTACTTTTGTTTTTTTTTATTGTTGATGATGGCAATTGATTTTGGTTGGATTTCATGCTATCTT
>CATKHJ010986917.1:0-23934 GCA_949750685.1 Vernicia montana
CCATATTAATAAATTAGGGTGGCGACTCCCGAATCCTTTTCAAAAATCAAATCAATTTTCCGAGGCGATAGCCGCTTCCAATCGTGAGCACTGAAACCCGTTCCTTAACCTCCCTTAAAAATCGCTCTCGCCTTTCCTTAAGGCAATTTTCCCCACGAGCGAGGGGAGGGGCGTTCGGGCGAGGCCTCACAATATATATATATATATATATATATATATATTGTGTTGTTGCTGATATTATGTTATCCTTTCTGTCAGAGAAAGAGAAAGAGGGTTACTGGGATGATGTCGAGAAAAATCTTTCTAGCATTGTTCCTCTTTCTTTTCGCCATCCCATTTCACTTCCTGTGATTAATAAGTCCAGTGGGAGGCTAATTCAACGATCTGTATCCACTGAATTCCCCCCTACCAAAATTGCTCAAGAGAAGGAGGTCCAAAAGGAAGCTCTTATTACTAAAAAGGAGAAGATTCCTGCATCCATTCCTGCTATATCCAATCCTACTCATATCAAGCGTCGAGTTGGTAAAAGGGTCACCCCAATTACCATTACTAATGCTGCTGCTGAAATTCTCCAAAAAATAGGAGCTTCAAAAGCTTCTATAACAATTCCTGAGAAGACCAAGGAGAAACATTTCGCTCTAGTCGACTATGTTGATAATGATGATGACGATGATAATGAGCTTATTTCTTATCTGCTTCGTCAATCTGCTAAGGAGGTCAAGGAAGCCGAAGAGCATGCAAGGAAGATTGCAGAAAAAGAGGCAGAACTCGTCACTTTTGTATTACATCAATCAGCTATTGAAGCTGGAGTGCGAATAGGGGGTAACGTACTCGAAGAGGAGGAGGATCTCGATGTTGATGAAGAAATACTCATTCTTAGAAAAAGACAGAGGAGCGAAGTGGACTGAAGTAGGATCAGCTAGCGAAGATGTTCCAACTTCAGTTCAACCCACTATAGTAGTAGAAATTACTGACAACTCTCCACAAACTACCTTTCCTCAAGCTGTTGTTCATACTACTAGAGGTATAGTGATATTTCTTGCACATTTAACTTGTGATAGGTTTCTATTAAGACCTTTTAAAGTATTCTCCTTTCTATCAGGATCTGTGGAGGTTGAAGTTCCTTTTCCTACGGTGAATCTTGGGTCTTCTCCTTCGGATGGGTTCACTGACATGGATTTTGATGCTTTTTATGAGTCTTTGGGGACTTCTCATACTCCCAAATCAGCATTGCCTATCGAAGAGGAACCCATAGATATTGCCAGTGAAGAGCCTCCTTTTAAGAGGCAACATACTGAAGGGACCAGCACTTCTTCAGCTCTTCTAGCAGAGTTTCCAGCAAGAGAAGTTTCTGATGAAGATGAAGGACTTGGGTTCACCCACCACTCATACCTTTTGCTTATATTGGGCTTCATACGAAGGGTGAACGAATTAATTCAAAAGCTTCAAATGAAGAAACTACTCCAAGAGTTAGAAGACCATTTTCTGAAATAGTGGGACCGTATGAGGCAGGTCCTTTATATATGAAGGAGGTTAAGGCGAAGCCTGAACTTCGATCTGCACAACCTCCTCTTCAGAAGTGCATGTTCAATTCAAGATCAAAGAGCATGTTTGACGATTTTCAGAATTTCGAATGGTCAAAGAGGGCGGATGGTTTAATAGGCTTTACCAATGATCTTGCCACTGCGCTTCATTATCTTTCTCTTCCCAGTAATCAATTTTCCATTTCCACAAGAGAGTTACTTCGTCGAGAAGTTTTCAAAAGTTACGATGTAAGTACTCCTTTATTTCTTTAAATCTGAGCTATAATTACACTTTGCTTTGCTTTTTGGTTTTTACTCTTTTTTTTTTTTTATAGGCTCTGAGGACCAACCTTATCCTGCAAGAGCTCATATCTGCTTGTGATGAGTATTACATAGAGGCCCAAAATGATGCTTTAGCATATAGGGATATTATAATAAAGCAAAGAGGAGATATTGATTATCTCCTTGAGAAAATAAAGCGACTTTGGCAGTTTAAGGGTGATTCCTCAGAGCTTCAAAAGCTTCAAATTGAGATTGCAGGGCTTCAAGCAGAGAATTTTACTTTAAAGGAGAGCAATATCTACTGGGAGGGGTGACTCAAGGGCACAAAAGAAATGTTGGAGAAGAAGTCTGAAGATTTGAATGCTCAAATCGCTTTTCTTGAAAGTTCTTCATCTGACAAGGATAGGAAGATTGAAGAGCTCCAATATTTACTTCGCTCTTCTGAAAAGGAAATTGATAATATAAAGGATCAAATGGCTTGGTTGAAGGATGACAATGAACATTTGGAGGTGGTTCGAAGGGAATTAAAAGAGGCACAAGAGCAGCTGCAATCCCAGAGACTTGAACTTGAAGTGGTTTGCAAATCTCTTTCTGCTGCACAACAATGTTTTGAAAAGGCTGATTTATCTCGTCGGATGGCTATTCATAATTTTGTCAAATATGAGAAATTCAAGAAGATGGTGGCCATCTTGAGTATGAAATTGGCTATTGAATATTACAATAAGGGGATTGATGATGCAGCTACAGTATTTCCTGGGGTTTTGGCTGCTGTCAAGAAGATAAGGATTACTACCGAACCGCTTCCTATTGATGAATCAGAATTTGAAGTAAAGCTGCCTCCTCACTTTGTCTCCAAGACTTCAACTGATCCTCATCCAGATCTTGCTCCTTCTTCTTCGGCTCCTTCTTCTGCCTCTTGGGAAGATCCTGCTAGTATAAAAGCCTCATAAGGGACTCCTCTCTCTGAAATTCCCTGAAGTCTTTTGTACTTTTATATTTGTATACATTTTGTTTTGTATTCATATATTGAACAAATAATTTGAATGAAATGAATAATACAACGATTATTTTTTCTCTTTTCTTTTGTTTTTCTCATTATGCTAAGTATTTATATTTGTTTAATGTTCTACTTATGCAAACAAAGAAAGAGAAACATGTAATCAAATAATAAGCACTTATTTATCTTTCTCAAATTATTTTTATCTTCATGCATTTCTGTCTTATGTGTCTCTTTTCATCATATACTAGGATATTTCTCCCTTCGAATGAAGAGGAAAAAGAAAATTTTATCTTTTTGTATATATTTTTCTTTGAAAAGAAACTTTTACTTATCTAAACAAAGCTTCGAAGTACTTTTTCCATGGAGGAGCTTTGGCTTGTTGATGTGCAAAGTTTAGGATGCCTAACCAATGTAGGACTTGGTGCCTTCTCTGTGGAAGGGCTTTTTCCTGTCACTATGCAGAGCTTTGGCCTATTGAAGCAGGGCTTAGGTGTCTAACCAATGTAGGACTTAGTGCTTCCTATGTGGAAGGGCTTTGGCCTGTCACTATGCAGAGCTTTGGTGTCTAACCGATGTAGGACTTAGTGCTTCCTCTGTAGAAAGGCTTTGGCCTTTCACTATGCAGGGCTTTGGCCTACCGAAGCAGGGCTTAGGTGCCTAACCAACGTAGGAATTAGTGCCTCCTCTGTGGAAAGGCTTTGGCCTATCACTATGCAGGGCTTTGGCCTACTGAAGTAGGGCTTAGGTGCCTAACCAATGTAGGACTTAGTGCCTCCTATGTGGAAGGGCTTTGGCTTGTCACTATGCAGGGCTTTGTGTGTTCGTCATATGAAGACTCTGAAACTTTTCGCTCTGCCTTGGTGAAGTTTTGATTCCTCTAAATTGTATTTACTGAGAAGAAGAAAATTTTAAGGGGTTTGTCATTTTATTCATCTTCTTCACTGATATTACATCTTGAGGTGTTGAATATTCCATGTATGAGGGATTTCAACACCTTCCATATTTACAAGTTTGTATGTTGCTGGTCCTATCACTTTTTGGACTTTGAATGGACCTTTCCAAGTTGGGGCGAGCTTTCCGACGCCTTCTCTTCTTCCTGTAGCTTCAAAGTATCTCATTACCAAATTTCTTTCTGCAAGTATCCTATTTTTGACTTTTTTATTAAAGTAATTAGTTGCTTTATTTTTGTAAGCTGCTAATCGGATACTGGCTCTGTCTCTGAGTTCTTCGAGGAGGTCGAGGTCGATTCTTCTCTCTTTTTCATTATGTTCCTCCCCGCAGAAATTCACTCTTCCGCTTGGTATGCCCACATCTACTGGAATGACTACTTCTATTCCATATGTTAAACTGAATGGAGTATCGCCTGTTGGTTCTCTTGGGGTAGTTTGATAGGCCCATAGTACATGATACAGTTCGTCTGCCCAATTTCTTCTGTAGATATTTAGCCTCCTTTTTAGGCCTTGTAAAATGGTTCTGTTAGTTACTTCAGCTTGGCCATTTGATTGAGGATGAGCTACTGACGAAAATTGTTATTGTATGTTAAGACCAGCACAAAAGGTTCTCATTCTAGCATTATCGAACTGTTTGCCGTTATCACTAACAAGTTGATACGGGACTCCAAACCTGCATAAAACATTTCTCCATAAAAAGTTAATAATCTTTTCTACAGTGATGGTGGCCAAAGGTTCGGCTTCGACCCATTTGGTGAAGTATTCAACAGCTACAAGAAGGAACTTTCTATGTCCGGAGGCCATTGGATAGGGTCCCACGATGTCTAACCCCCACTTCGCAAAGGGCTATGCACTTGAAATGGACAATTGTTCTACTGCTGGAATGTGTTTGCCACTACCATATTTCTGACAAGCAGGGCATCTTCGCACTAATTTCATAGCTTCTTCTTTCATCCTTAGCCAGAAATACCCTTGTCTGATGGCTTTAGCTGCCAATGTTTTTCCCCCGAAATGCATGCCACAAGATCCCTTATGAATCTCCTTGAGAACATATTCAGCTTCTTTGGGTCTCAGGCATTTTAGCCAAGGCAAAGAATAAGCCCTTTTATATAGAACATCATTATGGATAGAGAAATGGGCGCTTCGATATTTCACTTTCTTTGCTTCTTTCTAATCAGCAGGTAATTCTCTTTTTTCCAAACAAGCTCTTATAGGATCAATCCAACAAGGCTCTTCATCTACTTCCATGACTTCTTCGACTTCTTGAATGCTTGGAAAGGCTAGCGAACCCATGAAGACCTTTCTGGGCAAATCTCCAGGGTGAGTAGCTGCTAACTTACTGAGGCTGTTTTCCTGGCAATTATCGATCCGAGGGATTTTGTAAAACTACACTTCAACGCCTCTATTTCTAATTTTTTGTACTATTGCCTTTACTTTTCTCAGGTATTTGGCCATACTTTCTTCTTTGACTTCAAATTCTCCATTAATCTGACCAATTACCAGTTGAGAATCGTTATAAATTTTAAGAGCCTCTAGTCGAAGACAGTCTGCCAACATTAAGCCCTACATCATAGCTTCATATTCAACAGTATTATTAGTGGTAGTAAAGTCTAGCTTCAAGGCATACTCCAATAAAAATCCATCTTATTTCCTTAGCATTATGTCTGTTCCGCTTCCATCATTTCTACTAGCCCCATCCACATAAAGCTTCCAAGTGGAATGATCCTGAGAATCAAACACTTCGGTTTTCATGCTCACCTCTTCTTCTACTACCATATATTGTTCTGATATTTTAGAGTTGAATGAACATTAAAAAATGAAGTCAGCCAAGGCCTGAGCCTTAATCGCAGCTCGAGGTCTATATTGTAGTCCATATTGGCTTAACTCAATCGACCAGCATAACATTCTTCCCGAGAGCTCTGGCTTATGCAAGACTTTTTGGAGTGGTTGGTCAGTGATCACTATCACTTGGTGAGCTTGTAAATACACCTTGTACTTCCGGGCAGATAAGAGTAGGGCGTAAGCAAGTTTTTCCAAAGGGATGTAATTCAATTCAGCTCCTTGCAGAACTTTGCTGAAGTAGTAAATGGGTTTTGAACAGACCCTTCTTCCTAATCAGTACCGAACTGATAGCTTGATTCGAAGCAGATAGATAGATTAATACTTCTTCACCGGGCAATGGTTTGCTTAGAATTTTCTTTGAACTCAAGAAGACTTTAAACTGTTCAAAAGCTTCCTGACATTCGTCTGTCCATTCGAAAGAGTCACTTTTTCTCAACTTTTTGAAAAATGGCATGTACTTCTTGGCAGATCGGGACATGAACCTATTAAGTGCCGCTATTCTCCCTGTCAACCTCTGTACTTCTTTTACATTGCGAGGAGGTTCCATGTCTAAAATGGCCTTCACCTTATCTGGATTTGGTTCAACCCCTCGTTCACTGACCATGAAGCCTAAAATTTTCCTCCTTTAATAAAGAAGACACATTTTTCTGGGTTGAGCTTCATATTATACTGATTCATCACTTCGAATACCTCTTTCAAATCTCACATGTGCTCTCCGAAGCTTTTACTCTTCATAATCATGTCATCTACATAAACTTCAAGGTTGTTGCCTAACTGTTCTTTAAACATCTTATTGACAAGCCTTTGATAGGTAGCCCATGCATTCTTAAGGCCAAAAGGCATAGACAAATTGCAATAAGTGCCTTTTTCTGTAATAAAAGATGTCTTCTCCTCATCCTCCGGATGCATCTTTATTTGGTGATAGCATTGTTTTGCATCAAGCGAAGATAAGTATCCATATCTTGTAGTAGAGTCCACAAGCTTGTCTATCATGGGCAATGGAAAGGAATCTTTAGGACAGGTTTTATTGAGATCGGTGAAGTCCACACACATTCTGAAACTCCCATCAGCCTTTTTAAACCAACATCACATTGGCCAGCAATTCTGGATATTGGACTTCTATGATGAACCCAACTTTTGTTAACTTATCCACTTCAACATCGATTACTGCTTGTCTCTCTGCTCCGAAGCATCTCCTCTATTTAATGGGCTTGCACATCAGATCGATATTGAGTTGATGCATTATTATGTATGGACTCACTCCTTTCATTTCTTTTGAAGTCCATGCAAAACTTGATAAATTTTCCTTAAGAAAATGTCGAGCTTCCATTTTCTGTTCGTCCATTAGAGAGGAGTTGATGAGTAAGAATTTTTCTGGTTCTTCTTCTATAACGAAGAACTTTTCTAACTTTTCTATTGGTTTTGTTCGCTGAGGCGGTATTTTATTCACTTTCCTTGCTACTACTGATTCAATTATAGCTACTTCTTCAACGTTATCATTGTTTCTCATCTTTTTCTTGCTTTGTTCTCCTACCTTTTCTGTCTTTTTTTGCACCCCATATATATGGAATTCTCCTCCCTCTGCTTTAGGGATAGTCATCCTTAGTCTTCTGATGTTAACTGAAGCATCTAACTCATACAATAACGGCCTCCCTAGCAACACATTGTAAGCCATTAGGGTTTGTACCACTACGAATGTGGCCATCACCGTGACATGTTCGGGGGCTATGCCTATTGTGAAAAGCAACTTTGTTGTTCCAAGTGCTGGCACCTCAGACCCATCCAGTGTTCGAACTGGATTATTTAACTCTTCAAGGTCCGTCTCTTTTAACCCCATCTTTTTATATGCTTCATCCCTTTTCAAATTTATTGAGCTGCCATCATCTACTAAAATTCTTTTTACTACAAAATTGGCAATGATAGCTTGGATGACTAAGGGATCTATATGTGGAGTTCTCAGCTTGTCTCCATCTTCTCTATTGGCCTATGATTTATTTCCACTACAACAAACAAATTCTGGCTCTTCTCTTCCTCTAACTAAAGCTTTAGCTTTATTTATGCTAATTGTTGCCTTATCGGGACCTCCAGTCAAACAATTGATAATTCCAACAGAGCCGTCATTCACAACTTGCTTGTTTTTGTCTTGGCTTGTCCTAGTTTCTTCTCTATCTCTCTTCTTCTCTTTCACAAACTGACCCAAATAACCTCTTTTAACGAGTCGTTCTATCTCTTCCATTAATATTAGACAATCATTTATGTTATGACCGTGAGTATTATGAAAGAGACAGTATTTGGTTTTATCTCTAAGCTCCGGGTCTCTTCTTATCGGCTTCGGCTTAATCCATATGTTTTGATCTTGAAAAGACATAAACACTTCGATTGGATTAGCGTTGAGGGGAGTCAGCTTCGAAGTATCAAAGCGAGGTGGTCTCCCAGGGCCTCTTTGCCTCGACCCTCTTTTTTATTCATCTTTCTAAACCACTTCTTCTTTTTTTCTCGCTTTTCTCTCTTCTTGGTTGTAAGCTTCGCCTCTCTTTCTTTTTGTGAACTGACTAGAGCGATAAACATCATCTTGACGGATGTACTTTTGAGTAATAGCCATAGCTTCTTCTAAAGACTGAGGAACATGCCTACACAAGGCTTTGAAATATTCCTGATGATTCGTGCCATTCTGAATAGCTTCAACTGCGCTAGCTTGGTCAAGCTTTGTTACTTTTAATGCCTCTCTATTGAAGTGAGCTACATAATCTTTGAGTGTTTCCCCTTCATTATGAGTTATCTGCTCCAACGATTGAGTCCTTTTTTTCATCGGGATGCTGGCTGCAAACTAATGCATAAAGATTTCAGCAAGTTGTTTGAAAGAGCTAATTGTTTTTTCTTCTAATCCATCGAACCATCTTGTAGCAGCTCCCTCTAATGATTCTCAAAAAGCTTTGCATAGCACTTTGTCATTAGTAGTTTGAATTTCTATGGCATGTTTATAGTCCATAACATGGACTCTAGGATCATATTCGCCATTATACTTCTGGATATTCGGTTGCTTGGGCATTTTAAAGTCACAAATTCATCTCACAAATGGTGACTTAAGAGCAAGTGTCAAGTTTTTGTCCATAACCTTCTTTCCTTGGCCTTCTCCCAACTCTTATAGAGCTTTTTTCACTGCTTATTTGACATCTTCGGCTCTATACCTACTAGTCACTTCATGACCTCTTTTACTTCTATGATCTCTTCGGTGAGATGAGGAGGCTGACTGTGAAACTGCTACTCTTCTTTTAGATTTCCCTTCAAGGTCTACTTCTTCTTTACCTCTTTCCCTCCTTCTGTCCCCTCTTCTACTAGCTCGCTCTTCAGGGCCTAAATGATCTCCCTGATGCTGATGAGAATGCATTCTTTCTCTAGAATGTTCTCTATTCCCATCTTGCATGATTCTTTCAGCACCATGCTAGTGTTCCGCAGCTAGTGGTGGAGTTTTATCCCTACCAATCTAGCCTATCATCGACCGAATCATCACTCCTCTTGACTTTTCTGGTGCTCTTTCCTCTTTTATATCTGGTAATGGTGTGGGTATGGGTGGAAAGGTTAGCTTTCTATTCACCACTACCCTTGGGTTTGTTTCGGGCACCATACTTACGTTTAGTGCAAGAGGAGTAAAAGGTGGTTGTGTGGTTTGCATTGTAGCAGCTAAAGTATGCAAAAACTATATGGCAGGTGCCAAATCGGGTGGTAAGGAGTTAATAGGTGCAGTACTAGGACCAACTGCATTTTGCCTAGTGAATAAAGCACTTAAGTGTTGAAAAGAAGTAGCTAAATCCACGGTTTGAGGAGTTGGAACAACTGTGGGTAGAGTGAGATGTGTTTCTTGAGGGATGACACTTGTTGTGGGGTCTATAGGTAGAGGGGGTAGATCTTTCTCAGTAGGATTAGTCATTACTACTTGTAAAAGAACGTTTTGCAAACTAAAAAGGTATTTTTTGGAGTTAAGGGGAGACAGTTAACTATTTATGGAAAAGAAAAGCGAGTCAGTGTAGCAAGCTTCAAAGAAAAGAAATATGATAGTTCTTACCCAACAAATTTAACCAGTCGTATTCCCATAGACGGCGTCAATTTGATCAGTCTAAGATCAGCAAGAGTGAATTGGGCTAAACTCATTGGTTATGGGCCTTGTTCTTGATGAGCACCCTTGTTCAAGCTTGTAAAAAGTTAAAGAACATCAAAAGGCCAAGCCAAGGCTCTCTGATGCTTAAGTCAGTAGCAATAATGAAGATAATGATCTTCAAAAAGTAATGATTCCTAGAAGATCAATGAGTTTCTTTAGAGAGAAGATGTAGAAAAAGCTACCTGAAAATGGTGGTGCAACTAACCTTTTATACCATGCAAATCTTCTCTCTAAGTTGGTAGGTGATGGATGTGACCGGTGGATAGGTTCTGCCAGGGCAAACTAGGTCATTATGACTTTGTATCTCACGTGGAGATAGGTGTAGTCGTCGTATTACTGACACAATGTGGTAGTTGGGTTGATGCTAGAGATGTGATAAGTCACTTTTCTAAAGATGAAACCCTTCATCATAGGCGTTCTTCATTGCTCAAGAGGACTTTCCACTAACGAAGATCTCCTCTTCGTAATAGTATGGTTGAAGGGGTATAGGTGGGGACATTCTTCGACCAAGGCGAGGGAAAATTCACTAAGTCATAGCTTTTATGGGACAATCATGGGTAAAGTGTATCCCCAATTCGTCTAAGTACAATTAAATTCTTTGAGAGATATCTTTGAAAGTCTATTGAGTTCATTTGGATCCATTGGGCTTTCCAGGCCCAACTGACCCAAATGGGGTGTTTAAATTGTCTTTATCAATTACAAATAAATCATTCATATTGAAATTAAATAACTCATAGATGCAAAAAAAATTCATTTATTATTTAGTCAAAAAATTAAATATTGATCAATATGAAGGGGGTGATTTTAAAATGACTTGAAAGAATTTTCTTAACAAAAATGTTAGCTGGCTTAAGTCATTTCAAAGGGAGCATTGGATTGTTTAATTAGTTTCAATGGGATTAGGTTGAGGCTTACTCCCCATTTGGAGAATTCATTGTCATCTCAAAATAAATGTGACATGCTAACACTGTTCAATACAAATGAATTTATAACTAGAGAATCCAACTTAGATTTATTATATAGGCTGTATATGTACTTATTGTTAAATTTGAATTTATTATTATTGAATGAATGAAATGATATTTTAATTATATTTGTCATAGTAAAAAAAAAAAGTTGAAATGATAATTACAAACAGGATTGAAGCTCAAATTGATTCATAATTTTTTCAATTAGATCCAATCATTTCTATAATTAATTTTAAGGCTCAATTAACTCTTGACATTTAAAAATTAGTTCAATCAAACTCAAAAATAACTTTAGAGCTAAATTAGTCTTTTTTTAAATAAAATTTTGAGTCAATTGGATCTAATTTTATTAAAAAATTAAAAAATAATTTTTTGTATCTTTAAAAATAAAAAATTTCTTAATAAAAAAAATGTAAAATCCATCCATCCTAAAACTAAAAATTAATTATTATTTTAAAATTATAAAGTCAAAACCAATGAATATTAATGTTTATGATTAGGGGAAAAAAAAATTGTTTATTAGATGAGAAAGTTGAGAAATATGTTTGGTGATTGGAGAAGTTGAAGAAAAAAATTGTGAAATTTTTATAATTTTTAAAATATATAAAATTAAGTACCAGCATTTTCCTAGAAAAAGTACTGGAAGTCAACTCCCTCCCCGCACACTCCTCTTAGGTTTTCTGGTAAACAATTATTTGCTCTAATTCATTGTCATAAGCTGTCTTTTAAAAATTGGATGGGAACCGTCGGTTCAATGGAGAATTGCTTTTTAATTTAGTTCCATTCATTAAAAAAATTAAAATTTCAGTTAAATTATTATTTAACTGATTTTTAGCCGATTTTATTCGATCAGATATTTATTAATGAAAATCTGATAAATAAAAAAATATATAAAAAAAATGAAGAGGTTTTGTGGTCCGACCGGTTGAAATACGAATTGATAATCTGACTAGTTCAATCACCGATCTGATTTTTAAAACACTGGTCATAAAGCGTAATATAGTTTTTTTTTTTTTTTTTTTTTGGCCAAGAGCGTAATATAAGTTTTTGATTAAAAAAAAACACTTCCATCCTATGATGCACGGAAACTCTCAAGAGGTCGCGTTTCCGCGTTTCGGAAACGTTTCCTGATTGAAAACTCATGGAAACTTGTCCGAAACGTTTCAGACACGTTTTCGTAATTTGAAAAACGTTTCGGCACGTTTTTGTGAGTTTTCAAAACGTTTCGGGTACGTTTCTGTAATTTAAAAAAGTTAGAAACTCGTTTTCATAAACAGAAATCCGTTTTCAAGTGAAAAAAAAAAAAATCAGCTTGCTCATATCAACCTCTAAATAAAAATATCTACACCCGACTTCATTTTTCCTTATATATATAAATTATTATTATTTTACTATATATTTATAAATATATATTTATATTATATTTTTTGTATATATATAAATTAATATTTATAAATATACTCTTATATTTTTTTTATATTTGCGCGTTTCCCCCACGTTTCGTTTCCTATATTTTTTGAAAATACCGTTTCCGCGTGTCCGTTTCTCGTTTTCCCGTTTCCGTTTCCGTGCAACATAGCTTCCATCTTATAAAATTAAGTAGAAATTAAAGACATTAAGGTGGTAATTAATAACATCATTTAACACTTAAAATTAATTTTAACACTTAATTATTTTAAATTGTTTAGTAATATACGTTTTAAAAGTCTCAATAAAATTAAAATCACTTAAAATGTTAAATCAAAATTTTTAATTTAAAATATAAACGGAATACAATAGCGATTAAATTTTTAAATATTTTTATCATTTGAAAATTATATGACTTATCTTATTCAACATTTAATTTTCAATTTTACTAAATAAATTAGAAAATTATTTTTCCTTTTTTAGCAATAATATGATATCATGGATTAACATTGCACTATATTTACTCCCTCTATTTCTTTTTATCTGTCATTTTTTGTTTTTCACAAAGATTAAGAAATAATTAATTGCTCTAAGTTCTAAAAATAAAATGACTAAAATATTCTTATTGATTATAGAGTAATGGATAATATGTGTATTAATTATAAAATAGATGATGATGATGATAGAATTAGAAAAAAAAATTAAAATTTTATTAATTTTTTAAAGTAACAGATATTTTGAAAAAAAAAAAAAGAATAGATAAAAAATAATGGAGTAAGTATCTTTTTAATCCAATTAAAAATAAATTATTCACACTCAAATTAAAAAGAGTTTTGAACAATTAAATTAAAGAATTCTAAATGAAAAAAAAAAAAGGGTTTCATTTATTATTTGGTTGGAAAATCAAGTTATGGTGAAAGATGTGATTTTAAAATGACTTGAAAGAGTTTTGTTAATAAAAATGTTAGTTGACTTGACTTGAAGTCACGTCAAAGGAGCATTGAATGGTTTAATTAGTTTCAATGGGATTAGGTTGAGGCTTTACTCCCCCATTTGGGTAATTCAATGTGATATTGCATACGTCATCTCAAATTGAATATTGATCAAGTTTTTTAAAATGCCTAACCCGAAAGCAACTCTGATATTTCTTTAAAAAATGTAAATAGACTCCAAGTCGTCTCAAGGAGACAGATTAATATAACTAGCTAGCTCTCCATGCAGGAGAGAAAAATTAAAATATACATGTTAGATTCCAATAATAACATATAATAAATCCAATATCTGTTTTACACATTTGTTACATAAATCATTAAATTGCCAAAATGCATAAGGTAAGCTGTCAATAACCATTGTAAAACTCAAATAGAAGATTTGATAAACAAAATTAATTAAAGAAATAAATCGGATCACAATTACATATTTTGATTGGCTCATCTCTACTGCCCTGCCCTGGACTTTGAGATTGAAATAAGATGCTTTGAAGAACTGTACTTACACCTTCAGACTCGCCTGACACACCAAATAAAGAAGAAAACTAAGTCAAGGTTTACAACTATGTTTATCTTTCAAAATTTCACATCACAGTAGAGTACCCATGGCTTATTTCTATTTCAAAACCATGAGATGGTGAATTGCAGAGGTAAATAGTAACTATGTAAAAATATAAGCAGAAGAAATAGTAACTTTATTTGTTACCTAATTCCAATAATCAACCGTCTGTTGAGATTGAATTTTGAACCCAGATGAACCTTATGCTTAAATTTTGGATCCAAATGCCAGTGGTGTCATGACACCTTTGTCCTGTGTTCCGCTTTTCCTATTGGTGATTGGTGAATGAAAACAATATATTTTTCTGCAGTAAAAAACGGCTGATTTTAATCTAGGGCAAAAAATAAAAGCTTACTGATAAACAAATGCGAACCTCGACTATAGAACAAAATACAAGAAGTCAAAACAAGTAAATACAAATCAATTATCAATGGCAAGAGACGAGAAACAATTCTTGTGCAGACAGCCTGAAATTCGCCACCCTGAACAGGCTACCACTAGTAGCTTCTTCACCTATTCCTGATCCTGCAATTTTTATAATAGTTAATATGTTGCAATTTTCTCATAATTGCCATGAAAAATCATGAAGCAATATGAAAAATGACAATTAACTGAGGTAGCTTTAATTTCAAAAAATAGTTTTTACTTGACCAAGTGCAGTAAATTGCCACAAGCAAACCATTGTAATTTGTTTTGATGACAAACATCGTCATAAAGATCATACGCAAGCAGATTTTTTTTTTTTGTCAGGGCATTCCGCCCATCAGTAAATAAATATTCAACAATTGCAGTTCAACAGTTATGGAGGTTAATACAATGTAATAGCAGAAATAGCAGCTGGTTTGAAGTAAACCAATTGCGGAGGTTAATACAATGCTAGTCACTTTGGTTTCTCCATTCAAATTTGTCTTATTTATGTGATTACTTTATATAAATAATGGCATTACCTCAGAGTAACTTCATTCAAACAAATCAGTATCAAAGCAAGTTATAATATAGGAAAAAAAACATCAAGCATGGCAGAGAAGGAAGGAGGAATTGTCAAGAAGGGTCATGAAGAGGGACTCAAAATGGCAATTTCTCTTCTTGAGGAGTTCGAACTTCCTCTGGGGCTCCTACCTCTAGAAGATGTGATCGAAGTTGGTTTTGTTAGGAATACTGGATATATGTGGATCCTGCAAAAGAAGAAGGTTGAGCACAACTTCAAGATGATCAGCAAGCATGTCAGCTATGACAGTGAAATAACTGGTTATGTCAGCAAGAAGTTGATCAAGAAACTCAAGGGAGTGAAGGCTAAGGAGCTCATGCTCTGGCCTCCAGTTAGTGAGATAACTGTTGGTAACCCACCCACTGGTAAAATTCACTTCAAGAGCCTTGCTGGCATCACCAAAACTTTCCCAGTTGAGGCATTTGCTGCTGGCCAGTGATATACACCAAGTGATTATTGCCGAAGGTCCACCAGGCACCTGCAATAGTTCTACATGCTTTACATCTTAAATATAATTGTCCTTTTGCTGCATTATATTTCCTTTCTTCATTTTGCAATTCTCTCATCGAGGATTTGATGAGTGAACCATACCAGGGTTTAAGAAAGACAATAAAATTCGAGAGGCTATGCTTTTGTTACATAATATTGTTTGGAAATTTCGTGTCAATTGTACTAGCTAATGTGGACATGAACATTAATCTTAGCCAAGTAATTTATTCCTTTCCTCCTTCCACCTGGAAAGGGGCTTGTTCAATGCAATTAGAGAAAATTGTGGGCAATCTTTTATATCTCTCTCTCTTTTTGTCCCCCTAATGATTTAAATGATCATTACAGATGAAAATTTGTTGGTGAAACAATTGTTTTAATTCTCTAGTTAATTTGCTTAGTATGCCTTTAATAGATAAAAAGGAATGAAGAGTAATGGATAAAGGAAAACTGTTATGCGATAAAGTAATGCTGATTAAAGTACAAATTCAATAGAATAGGTGATTTCGAGAAAGCTATTGGAAGAGTCAAGCATCTATAGGAAGATATAATGAACTAATCAAACAGAACAATATATCAAATTAAAAAGGTGAAGTTAGAACTTGAATTAATATATGTGTAAGGTACCCACTAGTCCAATAAACAAGGGCGCACATATACAAATATAAAATATGATTACGAACATGGCAAAATGTCAAAATTTTGTTACTAAACTTGTATAAAGTTGTAAGATTTACAAAAAAAAATCCCAAGGGCATTGAAGTTTCTGTTCATGTAAAAGTTCAAACAAAACATCATGCTCAAGAGAAAAGGTTAAATGTTCCTTGTACCTGTATGAGTGTTTTCCGAAATATTCTCTTCAATGATGAAAGTGAAAAGACAAATATTACAAAATTTAACTGTTCAGCCTTCGGCCTTCCATGCCAGAACCTCTCACATCATCCCAGAATTGAACACATGTAAGTCCAACAAGGTATTATAGTGCCCCTTCTCAATTTCCTCCTCTTTCACCTGATGAAGAAGGAGGGTCTCAATAACAAAATCTTCCCAACCAATTCCTGTTGCCCTTGTTTTTCTCTTCCTCTTCCGAATATGTGAATCTTCCACAATGTAAATGTCACTACCATCACCTGAATCAGCATTTTGCGGATGCATAATCCTTTCAATTCGCAGCTTTGCAGCATTAATCTTTGCTCTCCTCCTCTCAACTTCCATACGGGCATTAACAAAAGATGGAGGCATAGGATTTAATCCCACATCTTTCTCCAATATTTGCTTCAGCAAAAGCTTCTTGCTCAATTCTGATTTCCCATTCCACCATTCTGTTGGATGAAGCTCAAGCCCCCTATTTCTTTTCCTCCTATGAACTCTATCAATCTCTCCAGCATATTTGCCACTGCCACCCTCCCTCAAGAACTTGTCGTAAGCCATGGACAAGCACTCATGTGAAAGCTGAAGCTTATCCACATCATCATCTCCCATTTTATCCAAGTTACTTCCATTATCCACCTCAAAATACCGAGAATCATCATACTTTGCACTATCCTCAACAACACTATACTCAACATCCTTCCTCAAGCACTGGCTAACCACCTCTCCCAAATCAAATCCAATACAATCCAAACTGTCCCTCTCCCCACCAGACTTAGCCATTGACTTTAATTCCATATAGCGAATCACAAATGGGGCATTCTTCATAACATTCTTGACTGTCACATCCTTCCCCCATGGCAATGCCTGAGCCACTTTCACAAGTGCCTCTAACAACTCCCTATATCTCAACCTACAAGTAGACACTGCTGCGTGCACTTCCCTCGCAACCTCCTCAATCTTCACACCTTCAACCCCATTCAACTCTGCCACCAACATCAGCACTGCTGCCACAATAGGCAATGGCCTTCTCCCTGTGGTTAAGAACCACTTCATCTCACATTGTATCAAAAACACCCCTTGTTGCCGCATTCTCTCAACTTTATCACTCTCAACCCTCCCAGTATCTGACAAATTTCTAACTACCTTCTCAAATGATTTCACTATATCAAACTCAGGCAGCTTTCTATTCAAATGATCAACAACCCGCATTATCATTCTACCCAATTCATGAACATCACAACCAATTACATTACCAATCTCTGCAATAGACAAAGACTTATGATCACTCCTCATTACAACATAAGCACACGCGCCTATCAAAACTGGAAACCAATCGCCTTGCCCAAACTCATTATCGGTAATTTGAACAATCATAGATTTGATTTCGCTAACTTTTTGGCCTACTAAATCCAATTTAAAGGTAATTTCATCGATAAGCTTATTTGCCTCATAAATTTTTTTCTCGCGGTAATTTAAGACACTACCAGTACCTGAAGTGCCGTGTCGGATAAACACGCCTTCTGGACCATTGACGCCGCCGGTGCGAGCCTCGTAGCCATCGTAATCTTGGACGGTGCCACATGATTCGCATACCAGGCGGTCGGCGTTGTCGCGGATTATGGATCTGTGTCCGCAACTGCTGCAGGGCATGGCGAAAGGGGTGCGTGTATCGTGTTTGGTTGCCGAGAAAATTAGTAGTTTCTCGGAAATTTGTCAAGCTGGGAGTAAGAGAGAGAAAGAGAGTTCGATTCAAGAGAGAGAGAGAAACCTTGAAGCGTCGCTTCTGCGTCAGTACTACAAAGATCGGAGAGACCCCAAAATTTAAAAGTCAGAAACGACACTGTTTCGACCCTCGCCCAATTTTTGACATTTTTTGAACGAGTAAATTACTATTTAGTCCTATGCCTAATTTAATTTTAACCAGATTTTTTTTTTTTTTTTTGAGAATATAATTTTAACTAGATGTTAGTATGCGCTAAGCACCAGTTTATTTTACTTTTATATTATTTTAATTAATTAAAAATTAGTAATTTTTTATTTACTTATCTATAAAAATATATTTTATTATTTATTTGTTTAATATGTAAATTAAATTAAATTTATCTTTTTAAATAAACTTTAACTATCTTTCATTTAATTTTTATATGAAATTATTTATATTTATTTATACATGTAATTTTTTATGATATATCTTTTCATATTTATTATAGAATTATGATTAAACATATATAATTATTTTTTTTGAAATTAAATATAGACAATTATTAATCTGTATATAAAATAATTTATTATATTTTATTAAACTTATCATTATTGATTGATTTATTAAATTAATAATTAATTACACTTTAATTGTTATTGAAAGTCAATTTGTTGAATTTTTAAATTGATGAGGTGTCAAGAAATTGTACAAACACATTCTTAGCTTTAAAATTATAATATATAATATATGTATATTAGATAAATACAAAATTTTCAGATAGTGTTATATATATCATAATTCATGGTTAAAATATATTATATTTTAAAATTTTAGATATGAAAATTTTATATAAATTAAAATGTCAAAAATTAAAATATAATAAAAATTTCATAATTTTATCAAAGAACTAAAAAACAGTAGAACTACTAAAAATCTTAAGAATTAAAATCATAAATTTTAAGAGTATTATAGTAATTTATATTTTTTACTCGCCAAAATTATTTATTTGCATTTAATTTCGAAAGCTAAATGCGAAATGCGAAATTTTCTTTTGCTTTCTCAAATAAAAAGTTTTACACATATGTGAAGATTTGCCAAAATAGCAGAGATGACAAAATTCGATCCGTCCTGATGGAGAATTCGTTTATGTTTCAAATTTGATGGAGAATTTTCGCTCCGTCTATAGTAATGGGGTAAGGATGGGATTGAGTCTCTCCGTTTCGCCCCGTCTCGATTTCATAAAATTAATATATATGAATTTTTATTATAATTTCATATATATATATATATATATATATATATATATATATATATTAGTTTTCTTTAAAATTATATTATTAAATATTTAATTATATTATTATTATTTAAATATTAATTAATAATATATAAAATTTAACATAAATATGTATAATATTTTTATCAAAATATATAAATTATAAAAAAATAAATAGAGATTCTCGTCCTCGCCTTGCGTCCGCCCCAAATCCTATTTACCCCGTTTCGCTTTTATCCCGACTATTTATGGAACGGAGACATGAATCTTAAAATTCACCCCGCTCTGCCTCATTGTCATTCCTACATAATGGCTCGTTACGTATATTTGTCATTTTAGTGAAGAAGTCCCACACGAAAATCGAAAATCAAAATCAAAATTGAAATAGAATTTGAATTACTGTGTACCAAAATTTATTTCAAGAATCAAACCATAAATAAGGTTTTTAATTTCTTTTACGAATTTTCTAATGCAAATTCTCTTTGTTTTTGATATATATAATTAGATTTGTCTCTATTCCGAAAAAATTAGTGGAGTGCAAGCGGATTGGAAAATCTGGCCCATATTATACCCATTTTATCACAAATAAAAGGAAGGGAAATTTTCAAAAATAACTTAAAAAAGATAGAAAATATCATTTCAACGTTGCTTGTAAAAAAATAACAAACATACGTTTTAACTTCAAAAAATAACATTCCAACGGTAATTGATAACCTCGGGAAAGGAGAAGGATAAAAACCCAAAGATAGGTCTGTGACAAATAAAAAGATGTGATTTGGCCATTATTATACCCATTTTATCACAAATAAAAGGAAAGGAGAACATCTACAAGAACATAGGCTTTGTCCTGAATATACAAATATATTCTACCATGTGTAGCTACAAGCCTTCAATCACACCCAAAATCTTAACATTCTCAAAGCTTACTTCCACACAGGTTGAATATGAATATTAGCTCTTTTTTTATTTGAGCCTTTGTCTAGACTAGTTATCATATATTGGTAATTGGAAAAAGTATTTATATCAGAGATACAGAAGTCATGTAGGTACACCTGCTTCTGCTAAGCCTTAGCCAATCTAAAATATGTAAAGAGTAATTCCCATTAAAAAGATGCAAACATTAAACCAGCATCAAAGCTGCAGCAAGAGATACATATGGGGGGGAAAAGAATAATTGATATAAAATTTAAACTGAACTTATATCCACCTATGTGCAATGTCTCACTTCAACAATTTGCTCGGACTTCACTTCTTTTCATCACAACAAATATAGATATTGACTCATATAAAGCATTCATCTAATCTGTTTTTGTGCAGTTGAAATGCAGGATTAACCCATGTTCCACAGTTGCATTGCATGCCTGCCCAGTTGAAGGAACCCAAGCGTGCTTTGCAGCCCATACACTGAAGTTTGTCTCCCACAAAACCATCTTGTACTGGTCAATAAAAAATCAAATTTAGTTAGTATTTTACAAATAACAAATACCATCCACAATGTAAAGTATGATAGTTAACAGTTTATAGTCACCTGTTTGCATCCACATCATGGGCTCAACAAATATGGAGGAGCATTCAGTTGGTTCCTGTTTACAGGGATCACTGCTTCTCTTTTTCCATTTAAAGCATTGCTCTCCCTTGCCACGCTCATGAGTAACTATATTCTCTTTCGATGCAACAATTCTTCGACATTTTTTACAGCGGTAAATGACTTGCGGCTTTGAGACAGATTCTAAATCAGAATTATTTGCTATTGTCTCAGATTTTAAGACAGGTTCTGAAACTGAGTTATTCATTGTTGCCATTATTGGTTGTTTCTTAACCAGATGCACTGCCAATAAAAGAACAAACAGGGAGATAAACAAAACTAATTATTAGTATTTAACTATTTATCATTCACCACGAACAGAAACAAAAGCATTAAATGGAAAATATAATAGGAAAACTAAAACACTATCTGACAATTATAATTCGATAGTTCTATCCTAGTCTCTAAACCTGGCATTATCCTTATTAAAATTGAGTAACTATTAAGAACTTAACCCCACATTTTTTAAGTATATTTTCCTCCTCCTCCTCCTCTGGTGAGACATGAGCACCATCATAAAGTATTTGAAACCCAAACCTTCCACCGAAAATAATTCCAGCATCTATCATGCTGACAATTAATCTCCTATAAAAAAAAATATCAAACTAATGCTTTAGGAAGTGAAGCAACACACAATTTTCCATTTTCGAGTTTCGAGTTTGGAGTTTCAAGTTTCAAGGATACCAGGCTCTACATCATATTGAGGGACAACAATCTATCATAGGCTGGAGATTTTCCAGAAATTTTGTCAATTTTAATAACAATGTCTACAAACTCAAATATGTACTCACTACTAGTCTACTACCATTGTTTGCCTCTCGAGCCCTAGGTTGAAAGATTAAGGTGGAGTTAGCATTCTGCTAAGGCTCTTTCGCACAGTTGACAAAACAAAATAAACAAGTACTGCACAAACATGCATAAGAACAAGAAAAAGAAACCCTAGGACACAGAACTTGAGAGCTAATTTTACATCAAATTCTGAGGTTAATCAAGGGCTATACGATTACACACATTGAAGATACAAAAATACTCAGATTAAATCAAAAGGCAACACAAAATTAAAATTGAAAAATAGAAAAACAGTTACCTTGAACGCTCCCTTCTTCAGTCACGGGTTAGATTGCTGCAATTTTCCTTCTGCATTCTCTGTTTTGCAACTCTCTGGGTTTTTGTAAAGCTTTCAGAGTTGCATTTAAGAAAACTACGCCGTTTAAGAAAGGTTTTTCTTTACCCTTTATTTTTTTTTGAGGTTACATTATTTTGATTTATAAATTATAATTTAATAATAGCGATATTCTTAGGTAGACTGAATCTATTACTTTATTCATAGATTAAACTAATAAAAATAAAACACATCAATTAATAATACAATATAAAATTATTAATGTAATATCATTAATTGATGTGTCTTATTTTTATTAATTTAATTTATAAATAAAGTGATAGACTCAGTTTATTTAAAAATTTCTCTTTAATAATAATAACCTACATATTGTTTATCAAATTTTATATTTTTTCTTATTAAAATAATTTGTCTCAATTACTACATAATTTTTGAAATACTGATGATAACTGAAAAGTTTATGAATCAGTATCTAGTTAAGGTTAAAAACTTAATATTTTTCCTTAAAACACTTTTTCAAATAGTTTTAGCTAACTAATATAATAATAATAATAATAGTATTTAGTAGGGGATTTTCTTAATAAATTAATAATAAACCTAAATAATTTCTAAGATTACAAATTATCATTTTAATGGGGCATCACTAGTAAAAAGGGAAATATAATTGTAATATTAAAGAATTAAAGAAGAATTGGAAGTCATCAATGGCAACAGAGAAGAGCATCTAGCAAACAGTTTCTTCAGCTGGTGTACTTTAAACACAATGAAAACAATGAAGAAAAGCTTAAGAGCAAAATATAAATGCTACTATCATACACTGAGGTACAAAGAAATAGTCAAACATTTGTTTAACAGGATACACACAGTAGGACACAAGTTTGAGGACTTTTTAACAGGAAAGATGGCATTATACTTTTATTTTTTTAACTGAAAGATGGACTTTTTAATGAGAAATATGGAATATGGACTTTCTACCACTTGAGGGCAATTTACTAATATATGCCGTGACAAGTAAATAATTATCTAAATATGTTGGTTTTCAAAATAATTTTGAGAATATGCTAGACTTTGGTTAAAGGACTTAGAATCTGATTGTTTAACAACCAGAATTTTCTTTCTTTGAATCCGAATTTGACTGCCACATAAACACAAATTCGAATGTCAAACTACAGAATTTGTATTGAGTTGAAGTGGGTGGTAAATGAATCTCTGAATCTGGTATTATAAATGCCGGATTCAGAGAATCCTGCACCATCTGCACTGATGGGACAAGCATGCAGAGGCATGCAGAATATATCCAGCACTCAAAGTGCCGCATTTGTGTATACCGTTGGATCTGCAGGGATCCAACGGCTGGGAACAAACCGAGGTAATTTAAAATCTGCTCTCCTCTTCTTCTTCGTGCACAACCGTCTTTCACTCTCAGCTCAGCACTCTTCATCTCTCACATTTCATTTTCACCCGTTTTCTCTCCTTTCATTTTCACAACAATTTTTTTTTTTATCTAACTTAAATTTTTGGAAGAAATATACTTCAAACAGGTATTTTAATGATAATTTGTATATTTGTTTAAATAATTTTAATTTTAATGATAAATTGTATATTTGTTTAAATTATCTATTTTTTTTTCAGGTGATATTTTTCATTTTTGAAGATATAATCATCAAAAGAGGTATTTTTAAATTATTATGTTAAATTAATATATTTATATTTTATATCAGTTTTTCATCATAATTTTTAGTTTGTAATGTCAAATAATATTTGGTGTATGTTTGAAAAATTGTTTGTACGGATGAGTTTTAATAAATTTTTTTTGTTTATTTTATCTCATAATTTATTGAAAAAATAATTTTTTATTTAGGTTGTAAAATACTAATTTATGTCAAAAAATAATATATTATAAATAATTATATTTTAATGTTATTGGTAATAAATTTGTGTTAAGTAATTAATTCTTTGTGGATTTTTTAAATTTGTGTTAAATAATATTAAAATTTTGTTAAATAAAAATAGTTAGACTAAAATTTACCGAATGAAAATAACCTAAAACATCATAAAATATTAATTATTGCTAATGAAATTATATAAAATATAGTTAATTGTTAATTAAATTTAATAATATAATGAAACTATGTTTTAAGTTAATTTTGAAAATATTAGTGATTTAATATATTATTTGATTTCATTAAATTAATTAAATTATACAATGAGATTTAGAATATAGTTTA
>CATKHJ010987024.1:0-16036 GCA_949750685.1 Vernicia montana
ATTTAAATATACATTTTAAATATATAATATAAAAAAAAGTATTTTAAAATTTCAAAAAATTTTATATATAGAAAGACAATTATTAAAAAGAAAAACATGAAAGATAATAGTAATTACTAGATTTAATATATATATTGCAAAAAGTAAAGCATAATATAATCATGTAAAAAACTTTAAATAGGGAGGTGATATTTTAAAATTTCTTTGATTAATTCATAAAATAAGATTAAAAAAATAATTATACTTAATTTTAGTTCAAATATTAAGTGATAAATAATTACTCTATGAAATAGCTAGCTATTCTTATAATCATGTTATAGTCTCTAATTGCATTCAATTTCACACCCACAATTCCCCAAAATTCAATAATAAATTTATATATATAAGCTAATGGAGAAAAGGGAAAATTGGCAATGGTTAGCGGGTCTTTCTATATACCGAAAAAGCTATCAAAATTCAAAACTACAAGGGGATGATGCTCACTTTATAAGTAATGAGAAGCAAATAATTGGAGTAGCAGATGGTGTTGGTGGTTGGTCACGTAAGGGTATTGATGCTGGAATTTATGCTAGACAACTCATGTCTAATGCTCTAAAATCCCTACGAATTCAACCACTACACAATGTTGATCCTAGTACAATCTTCAATTATGCTTATTCAAATACCAAAGCCCAAGGGCTCTTCCACAGCTTGCATTATAGCACTTCAAAACAATGCACGTATATATCTAATTTCTACTACCACTTATTTTAATTAATAATAGCTAATAAAAATTCATACCGCACGGTTTATAAATTCTAATTTTCAACGTCTTAACTCTCAATTGAAAATTTTAAATTTAAATGCATAGCTAACTTTCAATCCCTCGTCCAAATTATACAAAGAGAAGTTAATTTGATTTGTATTTTTAATTAAAATTCATATGTCTAATTCAGTTCCATTAATTGTGCTTTGATTGTAGAGCTTGCGTGTAGTGAATGTGGAAGATAGTGGATTTATATTGATTAAAAAGGGTAGGGGTAGGTAAAACTGAATTGAAATTGAAAAATTAAATTGAATTGATTAGTTCTGTTTGATTCGATTTGATTTTTAATTGATTCGGTTTATTTTTTAAATAGTGAACCGAATTAAATTTAAGTTCAGTTTGGTTTTTAATAAAAAAAATTTGATTTGAACCGAATCAACTGAAATTTTAATATATATATATATAATATTGTATATATAATAATTTTAGTGTATATATATATATATATATATATATATATATATATATATATATATATATATATATAAAAATATATATATAGTTTATTAAAATTAAAAAAAAAGTCAAACCGAACTGAACTTTTTTGGTTCGGTTTGGTTTTATAAAAATTTTGGTTTCGGTTCGATTTAATTCAGATAAATTATAAATTTAATTATTTTGATTATTTTAATTCGGTTTGATTTTGAATTGAACCGACCGAATGCTCATCCCTAATAAAGGGTGCAGATATATATTAAATCTCCAATTCAACAGTATGGTTTCAATTCCCCATATCAGCTAGCAAATAATAAACACAACACCCCAAGTTCTGCACAGGCGTGCCTAATTTTCCTGCAATTAATTGTTATTTTTATTATTGAACGAATAAGTTATTTTCATGAAATTAATTAATTTGTAATGTTTCAAATCATCAATTATTTTTTTATTAATTTAAATTTAATTGAATTCAAACTCACCATTTCAAAATTTTAAAACTAACTTTAATTAATATCACTAAATTAAACACTAATTAGTATATCATCAATTCAATTGATTAATTGTTGATTGAAATGCATGTAGGTCTACACAATTCCAGTTGGAGAGGGTGATGTTGTTATTACTGGTACGGATGGGTTGTTTGATAACTTACTTGAAAGTGAAATTGAAGAGGTCACAAGAAAAGGAATTGAACAAGGTTTTGATCCACAAGATATTGCCTGGATGATAGCTGGACATGCTTATTACAACTCCATGGACAGAAATGCTTTTACCCCATTTTCACAGGCTTCCTTAAAGGCTGGAAAATATCGCCATGGAGGAAAACCTGATGACATTACTCTTATTGTTTCTCATATCATTCTTTCATAAGAATATTATATATGTTCTCAAAATTATTAGACCATAATTATTCTAAGCATGTAGGTTTATGGAAATTAGTTTTTCTTTATGGTTTTTTATCCCTTAGAACTAAGGTTAAAGGATCATATACAGCTTGCATTGCAACACTCAAAGGCAATGTATGTATGTCTCGTTCAAATTAGTCTTTAATTTATATTAGAATTTCAGAAAGGCTTAGATTCCAAACATGTGGCTCATAGATCAGCTGAGTTTGCCTGGTATAGTTCAAGAGATAAAAGTACATTCACCCCATTCATGGAGGCAGCTAGGGTGGCTAACAAAGGCTGTCGCGGCGGCAAAGCTGATGATATTACAGATATTGTAGCTCCTATTGTTCTTGACAGTGTCAAGCAACTGATGTAAATATTTTGTTACCTATTCTGAAAAATAATTAGCATGAAAATGGATCTGGGAAACTATGATTTCAAGTACAAAAATTGCAATGACTTCTCTTTGTGCTTACCTGTTATATAAATGGAATGGGTATCAGAAACTAATGTTGTAAATATTGGAAATATTCTGTAAATAAAAATAAATAAATAAATGTAAAAAAAAAAAAAAAAAGAAGAAGAAAGAAATGAAATGAGATAATAAGCATTAGTTTCATGAAAGACTGTTAGGTCAGGAATATACCACCAGTTAAAACTCAAAATCCTCAAAGGCATTACAGAAAAAGTAAACTAGCAGGCCTATGCCACTTAACCGAGTAAAATTACTTTACAACCAACAGCAAAACAACGTTCAAAAGATGGTATCAACTGCTAAAAAGGTTAAACATTTCAATTCCCTGATACCATCATTGCATAACCTGCACCTCTCATCACACCCGGTCTTCCATCTCCCTTATGGCATTCTCTATGGCAGGTATGTTCTTCTTTAAGGTTGACCATTGCTCCTCTTTCAAGCTTATCCCTGAACATACAGCAGAAATTCAGTTCCATAGGCTTTTCTTATTAAAATGCCATCACTACACCAAGTAATTAAGGAAAATATGCTCAATTTGCCTTGTTACAGACACAACAAGAATTAATCAGCTGGCCCAAATTCCAGCCCATACAAAACACAAAAGCTGACAATGCGCACACAAAGTTGTGTCTTTGTCCATGAAATCTGAGAATAATTCATTATCTTGCTCTTATGAGTACTAACAGTCTAGCACTTAACCATTTCTAGTAAGTTCGCTTGAAAACATGCCAGTGGAACAATGCACTGTTGCAGTATCATTAAACATGTTGAAAGGAACCATAATCCAGGAATGCAATCTTTATAAAACAATCTTAATCTGACATTTATAGGCATCATGCATTTCTCATCAAAACCATAAGTCCAGCTTTCTTTAAAACCATGTAGATCAATATAAAAGCACAAACCTTATACATATATTACTTTAAATTAATGATCTGCTGTTACACTGCTTGATCCACATTAATTTATTATGTACATATGCAAGTCCATAAGCTTTTATTTGAACACTATTCCCATGTAACATTGAAGCTTATTCTGATCAATATTTAAATCTTGGAAAATTCTCGTAGGTTGGACATTTGGACTTGATGTCATAATATTTTCAAGGTAAGTCAAGTTTAATATGTTAAATGATCAGAACATCATATAGCTAGGGGTTGTGCACTGTGATAGACAAACATATAATAGTAGTTTTCCAGCAACTGTGATAAAAAAAAAATCACATTTGCAGGAATCAAAACCTTAGCATGGTCTATATAAGTTTCCAATTAAAGTATTAAACTATAGGAATAGCATCAGTCATCAAACAATGACCACGCAAACACAATGACTGTAATCTATAAAAATTGGAAAGTCACACCTGACACACCAAAGATTTAGCTCAGACAGAAAAGAAATGGGGCCAATCTAACATCAATAAAATCAGCAGCAAATGAATAATAATATCACAAAACTGATTGAAATCAACTCCTAAAGTTGAGAGAGCCCTGGGGCTGAGCCCCTGGCAGATGCCATTGAAATTTAATTTTGGACAGCATAACAATGCTAATATAGGTAGCAGTGACAATTCAACTAGACATGAGATAGCAGATTTTAGTTTCCACAAGCTTTCTACATGCCCATCACAGATCAACCAAAGGAAGTCCTGAAGCAGCAAGATTCAAGACCAGACTTCCACCACTTACAATTTTTATAGCTCCTCTCAGCCCATGCTGACTAACCCATCAAAGGCAGGCAGACAACATTGTCATAACTCATAACTATGAACTCCATTGTCACTTACATAAATATAACTCTAACAGCAAAGCCAATAGCTCACCATAACCACACTATGCAAATTTCTTCCCTAACAATTTTAGACAGCCGATTGGCAAAGAATATCATAATCTTTACTACCCTTTCTTCCCCAAATCTGAATTTGAATTTAAATAATATATTACTTCAACTACAAAAAACTATTTTGTTGCAAAATCAGATTCATATGGCATTAGAACATGATGATATAACACACAAAAGAAACACAAAAACAAAAATTTATAACCACAGACACATACACACAGAAAAGAAAGAAAGAAACTACCTTTAGAACTGGGAAGTTCTTTGCCATCTTTCTTGTAGAACTCCCTTATAGAAACCAAGGTTGTTCCCCTGAAGTTCTGAATCGTTACCTTTCTCTTATCCGATAGCTGAAAAATCCACCCACAGAGAATTTAAAAAAAAAAAAAAAAAAAAAAAAAAAAACAGAATCAAAGAGAAGAGAAGAGAAGAGCAACTGACCCTGCAAACAATGAGGTCACCGTCATCATCATACTCGGGCTCCTTGCTCTGGTCTCCTTGTTCTTCTTTGGCTCTCTGTTCTTCTATGAAGTTATTGACGACGTAGCGAACAAAGGCCTTGTATTCCGATATATTGAGGTCAAGGCCGAGCTTCTTGGAAGCCATCTTCCGAATCTGGTTCTCCGACGTGGATTCCATGTCCGATTCTTCAAGAATTTCCCTTACCGTTTGCTCGATTTTTATTTTCAATTTGGGTTCCATTTTCAGTTTGTGATTCTCCGAATCTAAACCCAAAGGACTGATATCTCTGTCTCTTGCCTGCCCAATTAGGGAAATTGTGACGTTTTGCTGAACCTCCACTGTACTTCACAAGGAAAGTGGCTGCTGCTGTGGAGTAGGAAGGGTTATTGTATACCCGTAAACATGGCGGCTGCTGTGGAGTAGGAAGGGTTATTGTATACCCGTAAACACAGTATAACCTTTTTGTCGGTTAATTTAGCGGTAAATATATAATTAACCGGTAAAAATATTTATATTTAAAGAAAATTATTAAATGTACCCGACATATTAGAAAATATTATACTTTCGCTCACGTTAATACATTTTCTTTTTCAATTGTTTTTATGTTCTGAATTTTTACCCCTCATTTGTAATTCTATAATTGATCTTTCAACGCAATAAGCAAATATTTTTAAAAGAAAATATTTTCAAATATTGAACTCTAATTTGTTGTAAATTATTATATTTTACGTAGTTTTTATCCTTTTTACACTTTTGGAAACTTTCATTAACAAAAATCATTCTAAATTAAAAACGAAGCATAAAAGTCACCAATGCATAAAAATTTGTCTCGTGACAAATCTTTTGCGATCCATTTTCCTAAAAATAATGTAGAAAAATATATTCTAAAAAATTTTACTGAAAAATATGAATACAAGCAGGGCGAAACTAAAATTTTAAATTAAGGGGACAAAATAATATGAAATTTTTTATTAATTTTTTTTCATAACACATATAATTTAAATAAATTATAAATTTAAATAATTTTTAATAACTAACATCCTTTTGCTTATAAAAAAAAATTACAATTATTCTCTGCAACTTTTCATATATTGATAATGATATATAATAGTTTCATTTTTAATGAAATTAAATATATATTTCTCAATATATGTGATTAAATAATTAAACATTTATTGATCTCTTATTTTATTATGCAATCGATTCTTCACAATTTTCATAGTAGAAAATGCTCTCTTAATTGTGGCAGTCATTAGCAAAAAAAAAAAAAAAAAAAAACTGTGACAGTGACAACTGGTAAAACAAGCATCAAAATTATGAGTTGATAAACCAATGAATACAAAATATCTTTTTTTTTTCACCATTTTTTTTCAGCAAAATGATCAATTCCTTGAATATTTAGAAACTCATAATTGGATTTCACATCAATAATATAGGTCTCTAACTGATTATCAAGAGCAAAGAGTTGGATTGGTGAGAACTCTACATGATAAAATTGAGCAAGGCGAAGTAACTTTTCCTTGTCATAAGCTGAGAAGGAGTCAAACATGAAGCACATAGAAGTAATTTTGTATTTACTTCATTAAACCGATTATTAAGCTCTTGATGTTGTAAATCTATAGCTGTACAAAATAATTCAATTTCATAATGTTGCATGTTTGTCACTCTCTCAATATTTTGTCTGGATCGTCCACGAATAACATGCATATCATTCATGTTAAGCACTTTTATATTATGCTCATTACAAAATAAGGAGACATCATCAAATAAAGAATCACATCCATCATCTCGCATGTGTTGTAATCGTTGTTTAATTATTTTAATTAAGGTCAATGCATTCACGATATCTTTAATTTTTTTTTTTTTTTTGTAATGCTTGTGATAATTCATTGGTCATTCCTAATACTCTTTTCATTAAATACAAGCAAAATGCAAATTCAAAAGATTGTAATGAATCTAACTCTTTGTTATGATATTTTGTAAATTTAATTTTTAGTGAAATACAAACATTTACATTTCATTGGTCTTAAGTGGTGTTAGGTGGTTTATAATTTATAAAGAAAATAGTAAAAAACTAATGTGTCCTTAATTTTTTTCTTAGACTAATAATAAAGGGGCAAGTTTAAATTTTTTAAGAGACAATTTTGACTTATAATCATATTACTAATATCATATCCTAAAAAATCCAAAATTTAAGGGGGGCAATTGCCCACTTCTCTTGTTAGTAGCTTCACTAGTGAATATAAGTGGGTGTGTTTTAAGAATCAACCAAGATGCCAAAAACATCATTTAAAGAAAAGCTTAAATCCAACGTATGGTTTTAAATTCTAAAATTATTTAGTGGATATTTTATTTATCAGAACAAAATCGAGAGTTTTAATTTATAAAGAAGGTATTTTATAAATTCAGACTCCATTTATGAACATTGAGATTGAGATCATCGAAAGTTAAATTGAGTAAAGTTTGGGTAAAAGACAAGCAAGATGATTCAACATTTAAAAGTATTTCGATTGTATTAATGACTGCATCTTGGTACTGATAATATATCTGACATAGCTAACAGTTTCACACCTACCATTCTTCCACCACAAAACACAAAAATAAATTAGAGGTTCCTTAAGAATTAGTTTAACCCAACTCCATTCTCCCAAATCCACCTTTCTCTGTTTCTCAGTATAGCAATGGATCCAAGCACTAATCAAATAACCCATAATTTCCCACCCTTCTTCAAGGTCTACAAAGATGGTCGCGAAGAGAGGTTTCAGAGTTCAGACCCTGTTCCTCCAGGGCTAAACCCAGAAACTGGGGTCCAATCCAAAGATGTTGTGATCTCAATCGATACTGGTGTCAAAGCTCGTATCTTCATCCCAAAACTCGACAACCCCAGATCGAAAATTACCTCTTTTCGTTCACTACCATGGTGGAGGTTTCTGCATCGGATCACCATTTGATATTCTGACCAAAAATTTTCTTACTTCTTTGGTCGCCCAAGCCAATGTCATAGCCATTTCAATCGACTACAGGTTAGCCCCAGAGCATCCTTTACCAATTGCATATGACGATTCATGGGTCGGGCTCCAGTGGATTGCTAGCCATTCCAATGGTCTAGGACCCGAACCATGGCTCAACAAACACGTGGATTTTGGGCTAGTTTTCTTAGAGGGTGAGAGTGCTGGGGCAAATATAGCCCAATATGTTGCAGTCCAAGCTGGTACCATTGGATTAGGTGGTTTAAAGATTGCAGGCTTAGTTATAGTGCATCCATTTTTTATGGACAAAGGGGAAAATAAGTTGTACAAGTACTTGTATCCAACTAGTTCCGGGCGTGATGATGAGCCGAAATTGAATCCGGCAGTGGACCCGAATTTGTCAAAACTAGGTTGTGAGAAAGTGCTGGTTTGTGTGGCGGAGAAAGATTTTCTGAGAGATAAAGACTATTATCAGATTTTGGGTAATAGTGGTTGGAGTGGGAAAGTGGAATTTTATGAGACCAAAGGAGAAGAACATTGCTTTCATATATTCAAGAAGAGTGGTGAGAGGGGTGTCTTAATCAAGAAATTTGTTGATTTTATGATCCAGGAGTAATTAAAAATAATGCTTGCTATGAAAATGGATATTAACATATGCCCTGCCGTTTTAAGTGCAATAATAAAGTCTGTAATGCAAAGAGGTTAAATTAATAGTATTTTTTAGTAGAGTTTTGTTCAATATGATTATATAAATGATGCTCGGGTTGGATTCCTACGCTTTAAATGCAGCAATACGTCCTTTAAAACTAGAAATTAGAAACTCTTTTACCTTCAGACCTCAGTTGCTATTTAAAATCAGGAATTTCTGAGCACAAATATTAGTGTTTAGAGATTCATTGTCCAATTCATATCACAAAGGTTACTGACTAGTATAGTATGAAGTGCAACAATTCTACTTTATAAGCTAATCCTAATTGGTGCTCGATGACTAGGATTGAGCATTCGATTAGTTCGGTTTAAAATCAAACCGAATCGAAATAACCAAAATAACCGAACTTATAATTTATCTAAACTGAATCGAAACCGAAATTTTTATAGAACTGAACCGAAAAAGTTCAGTTTGGTTTGACTCGGTTTGACTTTTTTTTTCTTTTTATTTTAATTAACTATATATATATATATATATAAATTTTGGTCGGTTCGATTCAAACAGAATTTTTCTTGGTAAAAATTGAACCGAATCAAAATTAAATTCGATTTACTATTTAAAAAACTGAACCGAACCACTCAAAAAACTGAACCGAACCATTCAGTTTTTCGGTTCGATTTTGCTCACCTTGGACCATGACATTAGTAATACCAATCTAGAAGAAAATTCTAACCTCTTGCCAATACCTATAAGCTGGTGAAGGGCAGTCTCAACTAGAAACTTTCTATGAATCTATGGGGCACAGGTCTCCCAATCCCATTCCCAGCTTGAAGCCAGAAACAATGGAGGAACATGCAATAATTGTTGGATCTTCGTCTGCCAAATAGATCTAAGATAAAACCAAGAGGAACATACAACATAACTAGCCATTTTCAAAACAATTACTATAAAACATACAGAAAAACTAATCTACCAAAAATAAATGCAAGATCACATTCACAGTGTATCATTGTAAAGCTGTCAACAGCATTTGGTTGCAGAAGATCACCACCAACAGAATGACAAGCTCTGCACCTGGTATTGAGTCAAGCTCTAGTCAAGTAAATCTCTTTCTAACAAAAAATACATCTCAAATCCACTGGAATCTACTTGGATTTTTTCTTTTTCTGCAGCAAGTTAGGCACAACACAAGATGGTAAGAAAACTGAGAGACTATATTCTGTGTAATTTGTTAGCAGAGAAAAGGAGATCATTTTACTCATAAACAAAAACAAGAGGCAGTGATGGAATCAGTAATAACTAGAAAAACAATAGTAGCAAGTCAAATTAAAATTTCTCTAGTGCTATTAAATTCACATATTGCAGAATTTACTTGAACAACAAAGGATAGGGCAAGCAAAACGGAAGAGTCAAACACACTTAAGCTTGAAGAATTGGTTATGGACTTGGTTAACTATCCAACAAAAAGAGATGCACAACAACATACTCAATCAAGGAAGTAAGCAGAAAACAACTCATCTAAAGCTCTTGTGATCGAACATTAACAACTTCAGCAAATTATAGTTTTGGTTCTTGAAGATAATAAGATGAAAGTCCATTTATTAGCAAGTTAAGGAAATAGGTAATTCCAAGTTACATATTGGCACCAATGCCAAGTTCTTGTCTTTGAGAGTGCATCAACCAAGTCAAAGGCACTGGCTAAAAATTCTTTCTAGCTTCTAAAATTAGTGTGATGAACAACAATAGATAGGAAAAAAACACCTAATACAACTAATAATTCGAGTCAGTCTTTAACCAAACAGAGCATATAAGGGTCTAAGCTTACTCCAATACCCTAACCATTCTTCACAAACTACAGTACCACCATCCACAGCTAAAATCATCAAAATTAGGACAAACCCAGAAACAAAAACTCAAAATTGAAGCATAAGTAATAGCAAAAACTGACCACAAAGTCTTCTTGCACTGGAGCTCTGGTCTTTTGGGCTCGATTTCCGAGATTTTCAAGGAAACCTTGGACGGCCCGCCTAACGATAGATTTGAAGGGTTCATCGGCAAGATTCAATCCAAGCTCGTCCGAGGCCTTTTGTCGTACTTTACTCTCCGTCATCTCGTACAAATTTTCCATCTCCAGTATCTTGCGCACGCTTTTCATGATTTTCTTCTCTAACTCTCTAGTGACTTCTGGTTCCCTTTTCCCCTCTTCAACTTCAGATTCCATTTTAGAGTCGTCTCAAGCTTTGATTAGTCAAAACCACAGACTACCAGATCCCTCTGGTCATATACCTGTTTCTGTGCTTCCAGTCGAGTCCAAGGTAGAAGCGGCTGCAAGCGTGGGAGGAAGAAAGGGTTTTAGTCCGGGTCTAAGAGATTTGGTCATTTGGGTGCAACACGAACCGGAATGGCATGTCGTTCGCCTTTCGTTTAAATCAATTTCCCAGAAAGAAAGGACGACGAGTCGTTCGACAACAGGATGAAAAGTAGTACCTTTTTATTCTAATCGAGTGTTACTTTTTTATTCAAGAAGTAAAAGACCGTACCAAAGCAACTTTTATTTAACATAAACTCTTTTATTATAAAAAGTGATTATAAAAAATAAGATTTTAATTTACTCTTTAAATTTAAATTATAAATTAGACAGTGAATTTAACTCTCCATATATAGAAAGTTAAAATTCAAATTCACTCTCTATATAAAAATTAATTAATACATGTCTATTTTCCATACATATCATTATTTTCTATTGACTTCTTTTTTTTGTAAATACTTAACATTAAATGTTTTTATAGGATAAAATAAAATGAAAAGTAAAATATAAAGAGTATATTGGATTTAATTAAACTTATTTACTCTTTATATTTAAAAATTTCTTAAGATATTATTTATTAACCAAAATATGCTCTTTATTTTAAAGAGCACCATTAAAAATACTCTAACAACTACCCTTAAGAAATATACAAGACCAAGAACAGTTTTTAGAACTAAAGCAATAGTCTTTATTATTTTGTTAATATTATATAAAAGTTTCCGTAATTAATTAATATAGTTTAATTTTCAATTTAATTTAATTTTAGCTTTCCTTGAAATTTAATTTATTAGACAATAGTTAATGTTTGAGCTAATAATTATATAATTTTATTGTGAGATCGACCTCTTTTGTACTATACTGTTTGAACGATATGGGAGCTTGCTTGTAATTAGGGTATAATAGATTTAGAATTTATTTAACCTGGTGAAAGTACAAAATCTAACATCAAGTTTTTGGCGTTCACGTGTCATCGTTGACTTGGTCATGCTGCTGAGCTGGCGCTGACATGGCGATGACTGTCTAACACGTGGCGCTGATGTGGTCGTCTCCTACCTTTGGACCGCGCGTGTGGCGCGTGACCTTGAGATGCAGTCAGATAGGTGGCGTGTGAGGGCGCGTCTAGTGTCCAGTGAAGCTTTGATTTGTTTCAGAATTCTTCTTATGGAAAGGGCTTTCAGATGATGCGGTCAAATGGAATTTCAGACGTGTGCATGAAAAATTTACAGAAGAGAAAAACTTTGAATATGAGAGGGAAAAAAAATGTAGAACAAAAATGGTTGGGATTTTAATTCTAAATGGGCTCTGATACCATATTAGAGCTTTAAGAATAAAGAAATGAAAAAAAAAAGAATTGTATTTTATATATTTTTGTTATGTTTACAAGAGAATAAATATATGGTATTTATAGAGATATAAGTATATTAATGGAGTTTTAATTGAAGGGGAAATTAGCTGGAGTTAGAAGGTTATTAGTTGTGCACACGGAGGTGGTGTAAAAGTTCGTAAGAGAGTTGGATAAGAGATGAGATTGTTGACCATAGAAATGAAGTATTCACATTAACAATATATATGTATATTATATATTGGCCCCCCTCAAAATAAGAAATAGCCCCCCTCTCTCAATTATTGAAAAAATATTTAAAATTTATGATTTTTATATACCTGTTAGAAAAATATTGAACACTAAATTGGTTTTATTTTTTATTTTATATATATAATTAATGAAAATTAACTCATGTGGTTATGAGTTTGGGTTTTTTTTTTTTTTTTTTTTTCGCTTCCCTTTCTTAATTTTCTAATTCCACCCCTGGCTCTTAGAACTAATTAACCAACATCAAACCACATTTTAGTTGATCTCCTTCTTTAAAGACTCACTAACCATGATCAGGATTTTTGGCAAAGCATAGCACCACCTTAAGCATGAAGGAATCAATAAAACAAGTTCTGGAGTGGAGAATGATATACAGGCGTGAATTATTTTTTTTTATTTTTTTGAAAGCTCATACACATGCATACCTCGATACACGTACGCCTATAGGAAAGTTTATCAACTTACATTCTCTCATACATATACATTCATAGTACAAGGAACTAAAACTGGTCCTCTTGCACTCTAAGGCTTATCTTATTTTCAACTTATTACATACACGTACTATGACATGCTTTTTTCCCCCTTGAGTTAATACTGAGCCCTATACCCAGGGCTAAATACTGTCACTTCTGGTCTATTTTCCTTGATCCTTCTTGCATCTTCTCTAGAAACCTGGTAGGAACTTGCTACAACTTCCTCTGGCAAACCCCTGACTACGGAGACCCGTCCAGCTAGTTGGCTAATTTTTGCCTTATCATTAGTCTTGAAAGATACCCACTGTAGACCTTCTCTGCTTGCCTTCTTCAATACCACAAAGTTTTGTGGAACTGTTAATACTTGACCTTCTCGAACCTGTCCATCAAATACTGTTTTTCCATTGTTATCTACAATTTGGACTTGACCACTTCCTCTTGTGAAGTAATTTACAGCATGGGCATTGATGTTCCAATGTGGTGCCAGCATAGCATTCTATAACAAAATAAAGTATAGAAAATGAGCATTATTAAAAGAATTGCTTTGAAAAAAATTTATTTAATCAGCAAAATTTATGTGTTTTTAAGCTTTACCCTATAGAGGACAACTTTCTCAGCGCTGAGTTGGAGGTATGTGAGGATGGGGAGGTTAAAGCTATTGACACTGGTCACACGACCGCCATGTGGGTTGTAGACATCAGGTTGTGATGGGTGGTTGATATTTTGCTTCAGTCTGCCTCTGCAGATAGTTTCATCAACGTCATTGTATGGCCTCCGAAATTCTCTCTCTCGCTCTTCCTCTCTTTCACGTCTTTCTTCTTCTTGGTTTGTTCGTGGACTGGGGATCTCAAGGTCAGGTGACACACTAACAAGAGGGCCTCTTCTATCATTTTCTCCTTTTAGGCTCCTTGCAACCTCAGTATTGACATTGAAAGCTTCAGCCAACAACTCTTCGTCTAGGCCTGAAAAGACGTTGCTAAGTCCTTTAACGCCTGCTACGCTATAGGGGTTACCAGCAACGAAAAAAGCCTGAATGATATATCAAAGTTAGAATATATATATATATATATACATGATAAAATAAATGTTGCTCATTGGATGCAATTTTGTGGTTTTCTTACTCTATGACTCGGATCCAACTGGTTGGCTTGATTTCTGGCGTCAACAACTTGAACTAAAACAAGACGAGACCGGCCGTTGTTGTAAACCCATTGAGTTACTCCTGCAGGCACAGCAAAAACATCGCCCTCTTGTATTTCTTGAACCTTCTGGTGCTGGTCTCTCTGACTCTGTCCTCGCACTTGTGATTCTGATGAAGATTGGTATGTCTCTGGACAACCTGGGAATACAGACCCTTGAACACCACTACCTGTATTCATTGCATTAGAAAAAAAAATAATGGTCATCTTATTAGTAAACTTGGCTTTAACCGATTTTCAAAATTGCAAATCACAGTCCTGAAGACGATGATTCACTGAATCAAAGCTCTTCTTATATTAAGAACACAGTACATGCCTTGGACAACATATATGAGTCTAGGTCCATTGCTATATTGAGGGAGCCATAGGCCTCTCTCTTCAATAATGTGGCGTAAAACTTGAACACCAGAACATTGAAACTGCGTATCATTTTTATCCCAGAGTTCTGAAACACCACCCTCAGATTGAAATCTCAAAACTGGCTCGGCCAAATTTATGCGGTTGAGTTGGCACTCATTTGGCTGTAAGCGGTCTCGCTGGTTCTGATGCCGCGTTTCTTGATCTGTTTGAGCAACACATGCATGGAAGAGAACAAGAAAGCAAAGACTAAGAGAGAACAAAGAAGAATTAGTCATTGTTTATAACAGAAGAAGAGAGGCTACTGTTGTGAAATGAGGAGTGAAATGGATTGGTATTTATATATAGGAAAAAACATGGGTTTAGTCATTAGTGTTTGGACGTGCACGTGGCGAATCGTTTTTGTTAATTTCTTGATTATTTCTGCATGTGTATTTGTCTTGATGTATTTTGATTGCTCCACACTTTCTTGCTTACATATAAATGTACGTGCAAGAATTGATCTGTATAAGGACGTGTTCATTTGATTTGTTCATTGACTGTAGTGCATAAGACCTCACTTATTGATTTATTCAGTGACTCTTTCAATTTTTAGAGATTCTCGTCATTTAGTCCTCTAGTATGGGTGCTTAAACCCTAGATAGTGGATTTTAACCCTAGACAGTGCTTAAATCCTAGATAGTGTGTTAATGTTTTATATCTTGGATGATAACATAACTAATTAATATAAGTGTCTTGGATTGAATCGAATGGCTTAATTTATTTGTAGATATTGTTATTGAGTGTCGCCAAACTATATATATATATATATAAAATATATTTATTTTATTTACCGCTAGTATTTTTTTAAATTTCAATATTGTTTCCTTTTTCTTGATTTGGAGACTTGAAAAATTCTTAGCTACTCTTATTGTAACTATTTATATATATATATTAAATTAATTATTGATTGGTATTTTAAAATTTTGTTACGAATATGCTCATTATTTTGTCAAATGTAAAGACATTAATACTTTCTTTACACTCACATGTAATTCTCTTATTAAACTTATTAATGTATACACCAGGTGCAACTAAAACAGTCTATGGAGACTTAAGTTTTGCATGAGAGTTTTAAGGGGATGGAATGAACAGTTAATGAGGTGAAGGATATAGAATGGAATAGTGTATACACCCAGGTGTAGCTAAAACAATTTCTGAAGACTTAAGTTTTGCATGAGAGTTTTAAGGGGGGTGGAATGAAAAAGTTAATGAGGTGAAGGGTATAGAATGGAATGGAAATGAGACTTAATTAACAGTATCTGTTTGGAAATTTTAAGTAGTGAAATAGAAAGATAAAAGATATAAATCTATTTAAAATCCTTAAATATTTCATCTTCTAAACCCCAACATGAGGGTTAAGAAAAATGGGAGGTAAATTTCACCTACCGCCCTTATCACTAATTATATACATAAATCTCCTTTAACTTCAATTTGTATATAAATTAGGATAATGATAATATCAATGAAATTGGATTCCATTTAATATCTTGCCAAAATTGCTTATATGACCTCTTCTATGTAATGTATTAATTTTTTTTTTTT